>WIPJ01003969.1:44825-63706 GCA_018155075.1 Cassiopea andromeda | reverse complement strand
TTGCATTACATCATATTATATTATATTATACGATAATGTATTATCCTATATTGTATTATATTATACTATACTGTATTATATAATACTATACTGTATTATTAGCTTACAGCATATTGCATTACATTCTACGCATTTAATCTATGTAATCTATTATGCTATATGATACCATTTTTGCATTATACTCAATTGTAAAATATAATATATCATGCCAATTTATGTACCATATAGCATCCATCATTTTCAGGTTATCAAAATTCCGTCACAAATATCACATCACAGCCTATCAAAGACACATTATTTATTATATCCTAAAACATTTCGTAACATCGATCATAACCAGTAATATATATCAGCTATATCATAAATGAAATGTAAAATCAAATCACATGATACATACGGGGTCAGATCCAAGATCGGGAAGATCTTGCGCTGAGCTCAGGTCATCAACTGAATTTCCAATGGCACGAACACCCATTGCGACATTGGTTATAAGAGCGTGTTGTCCCGGTGTAAATTTCCCCTGCAACTGTCCTTTGGTTCCCTACAAAGAGGTACGTACCATAAACACAGAAACAAAGAGACACAAATAAAAAATTAAAATATATTTATGTATGGAAAGCCTACTTTTATAAAAATCATAAGAAGAGAAATTCAGGGTGTCAACTGAGTTAAAGTTGAAATTCCGTAAATCGTAAATTCGTAAATCTTATATATAAGATACTGTTAGTAAGTAATATTCTAGTAAATTTGTACTTTCATCTTTGTAAATTTGGATATTTTACTTTTGACAGGGCCAATTGAAAAACATTTTATTACCGAAGTGAATTTTTACCCCTGCAATAAAATACGACTCTAGGAAGGTCTTCATTTCATTTGACAAAACAACAGACCACGAGAAACTACAGAAGAACCAATGAGGAAAGATACTATTAATTAGCATACCATCCAACTACAACAAAGCGAACAAGAGCAACACTCAACTTGTAAGCACAGAGAGGCACAGAGGATTGCCTGGGACCTCAATAAACTGGACAGAAGAGAATGCACGGTAGAGAGATAAGCATAAATAACTCAAAAGAGCCACGAAGAAAACTCCCAGAACAAGCCTACATGCAGACTAATTAACGCCATGAAAATTTAAATCGATAAATTGTGGAATAACTACAATTCAATTACAAGTCTTACAGGGGTAAAAATTCACTTTGGTAATAAACTGTTTTTCAATTGGCCCTGTCTAAAGTAAAATATCTAAATTTACAAAGATGAAAGTGCAAATTTACTAGAATATTACTTACTAACAGTATCTTATGCATACGATTTCTGCAGCTAAATTGTGAAATGAGATACCTCTTCAATTAAGGAATAGCCCCACAATCATCGCGTTCAAAAGACAACTGAAATCATAATTGTTACACTAGTAACTTCCAAAGAGTACGGTCTCAAGGAAGAGCAGAATTTAGGGATCGCTCATTGTTTAAGCCTCAGATTGGGACTGAAGAGAAACATCTATTTGGGTAATTACTTTTGTTACCTTGTGCACTATAAAAACAATACTTTATCACAGCACGAGAAAGCGGCAACATTATTTTGACACACTGAAAGCTTATTTCGTCCAACACTCATCAGAGTATGAAAACGTCGGACAGTGACCTAAAGGTTAACCGAAATATATATCTAGATGCGGTTACATGTGATAGGATGCGCTTAATTGGCCCTAAGCGTGACCAATTAGGACCTATTAACATTGTTTACTTGAAGAGTCCCAATGAGAAAACATAATCTTTTTGTCTACACAAGACTGGGTTTTGAGTCTTGATGTAAACGGATTCCAAAACATTTAAATGAAAAGACGATCTTGCTTAAATGAAAAGACGATATAAAAATAATAGTTACACAACCAATATAGAGCTATTAAAAGTATGCTACCCAACTTTTATACGCTAAAAATGATGTACCCAACCTTAAAGCTGCCTGAAAAATCATTTAAGATAAATATTGAAGAAATGAACTGAAATAGACTGGTAAAATGAGTAAACCAAATACTCAATAACATTACTGCAAATACAACGGCGAAAATTAATGGGATAACTCAATATTCGAAATAAAATCATTTACCACTTTACAACACAAGCAACAACACACACGTTTTATCCTCGACATTGAAAATTTTACCCATCCGTTATTGAGAGACTTCTACAGAGTGCAAACTTCTCCGCCATAACATATAGCAAATTACAGAAAAGCATTGACAGAATTGTGCATTCCGGCAAATCAACACACTATTCAATAACAGCACCACTTAGACGAAAAAAGATAAAATGTATATTTGACGTAACAATGGGGAGCTTTAACCATCCTGAAGTACGTGAATTGGCAGGACTATACAAATTTTATTCATAAGAATATCTAATTATTCGATCAGCTTCAATAATTTTACATTTTTCCAGTTTTTAGCCTTAGATTATTTTAAAATTACTCTTAAATATCGTAGGCGTTACTATGTCTGCAAATCAAAGGAATATATCAAAATCTTTATTGATGTCTTAATCAAAAAGCAAAATAAAAGTGGAGCAGAATAACAAATATTGTATCGATAGTGAAAAAGTTAATTTACAAGCAGTACACGCTTTATATAAGAAACCACTTTATAAGCAACCTAGTACTTGACAGCCTAAATTTAAGAAAATTTTAGAACTACATGGAAAGAGCTACGAAAATTTAGATAAATAACACATTGAAATCGTCACCTAGTGCAACGTAAAGCTGTACCAAAACAATGCGAATATGACATTGTTGTAGAATTTAACTTGTACTGACGCATATTGTTTCTTATAGGACAAATAGTTTGCTACATTCACGTTCTGCGTACGCTTTTTGACAGCAATTTAGCTCGCTAAATTAAGAAACTTTGAAGAAACTTTTAGAACTAAAATGTGGCCAAAAATTAAGAAACTTTTAGTACTAGGCCTTGAGCTACGTTTCTTATATTAAAAAAAATGTGCTATAACTCAAAATACAGAAAAATTTTAAGTCTTGATGAAACTTGACCTTTGCAGTATTCTTAAATCACTCATGAATTTCAGCGATTCTGAGCCTGGATATTCTTATAACGTCGATTCATGTGAAAAAGCGTGCATATTCAAAACGGTGTTTGTGAGCAATACGGACGACAACATAGGACTATACAGAGGTGATGGACTTGCCATCTTTCGTAACATCTTGGGACCAGAAGCAGAAAGGATTGGAAAATTCATAATGGCCCAATTCAAGAAACAAAGCCTCGCCATCACACTTCAGAATAACCGGAAAATAGTCAAATACTTCTAAGTAACAAAACTTAGGCATAATTGACCAATCTAAAATAATCACCAAAAGTCCTCGGACAGTTTGCATATTCTACACAAACATTCACCCCCTCCTCCCCCTAAACAATATTGATTTTTGGGAGAAGTGAATCCGGTAATGGGAAAATTTCACGTGCAAATTGACACCAAGTATCTCGGGAACAGAACACTGCTATAGGAAGGAAAAGAGGATGTGTGAAAGGCGTAATGATTTGAATGCTGAGAGGACTATATTCATTCACAATACAATTACTTGTGAATGCTCCAGGGACTTTTGGCGACAATTGTATCTTAGATAGAAACAGAGTTCATTTGTATGACATCACGAAAATTCTACTTTTAGAATATTTTAAATTTGGTGTTCAATTCTAAAGAGATACTTTGAAATAGCTACTATTGACACATTTCAGTTTGATCTGAAAAATAATGACCGAGATGTAGGAAATTGAATGGCGACATAGTTCCCAGCAAATCACTGTATCTTGAGTCTGGCTTTAAACGTTTGGAACCAGGAGAGAAATACAGTGGTTTGTATGGCAAGTATTCTGTCTTCAAATGGTCATATATCAGCCTATTCGCCTAAAATTGCCTATAAATGCCTATTTTATGGTGCTCTCTCACTCCATGTCGTCAATTCTAAAAATATTTGTATGACGTCATCACTAATGAACTCGTTTCCCACAGTACCACTGGATAACGTTCAAATAAAAAACACTTGTTACCATTGGTGCTTCATGAGCATGGACGCCAACCCCCGTCTTCGTTGAATATTGCTCCTCCTGCATCTGACCCATAGTGTACTTCCCAGCACCTTTATAAAAATGAGATATGTATAAGGAAAGAATATAAGGAGTATGTTCGGATTATTTCTTGAATCAATATCAGGAGCAAATGACACTTTTTAACATTTATCACCAGCTACCCGGCCTTTAAAAATAAATGTAAACAGTAAATTGTGTTTAACAAAGCAACTACCAAGAATAAATTTAGTTTCTTAAAAAATAAAAATTGTTAAAATAAATTATAATAGTGAGTGTACAAAAAGCACGCATGGCAAAAGAACAATGATCTCCACATATATAGGAGCGGACATGATTGACTTCCACATATACAGGAGCGGACTATATGGATTTCAACATATATAGGAACGGACTTTATTGACTTCCACATATATAGGACCGGACTATATTGATTTCCACATATATAGGAACGGACTTGATTGACTTCAACATATATAGGACCGGACTATATTGATTTCCACATATATAGGAGCGGACTTTATTGACTTCCACATATATAGGACCGGACTACATTGATTTCCACATATATAGGAGCGGACATGATTGACTTCCACATATACAGGAGCGGACTATATGGATTTCCACATATATAGGACCGGACTATACTGAGTTCCACATATATAGGACTGGACTATATTGATTTCCACATATATAGGACCTGAATATACTAATGTCCATATATATACGTACGGACTATATTGATGCTGAGCTCCACAAATATAGCGTCGGACTATATTAATTTCCAAATATACAGGACCGGAATTTGGAAACACACTGCGATATCCCCTTCTGGCAGCGTAGGCCAACAAATCCAGCGGTATTTAAAACTGTACATGCAACTAGCTAGAAAGAGTCTACAAATTAAGTATCGATTTCCCGCTACATTACCCGCCACATTTTCAAGGTACTCAAGTCACTACGTCATTGTCTGGTACTGGCAAAATTAGTAAAACGAGTCAGTCGTTTGTTCTAAAACAGGGATGTAAAACCTATTTGGGCCCAGAGCCACACAAGGTATAATTTATCATGTGGGCCAAGCTACAATACAATTCACAATACTGGTTACAATTTACGGCACGGTAACGACTCGCAACTTCCAAAAGTGCATACAACAACATACGGAATTGAGACTATATCCTTTCTTGGAAATAGACTTTGGTCGACTTTACCAAATGTAATCAAACAAGCAAGCATACTTTCTATTTTCAAAGCCACATTACATGTTGGAAGGGCGAGAACTGCAACTGTAGACTTTGCAAAATATATATACCACAGGTTGGGTACCTAACATGATATGTATCAATTTTTATTTCACACTTGTAATATATTTTAATTTTCTGAGCAAGTAGCCCTTAATTAGCAATAATTTTGCTATCTTAAATTCTTTTGCCTACTATAAATAAATTGTTGATATGATATTGATATGATATTGATTGAGAAGTAGGGTAATAGAGTCAGTAGAAGTGCCATGGTTAGCTAATTTGGGGCTTTACACTATCCATAATTGGCAGCAGTTTTCCTATCTGAGGCGCTAGGCAATGGCAAAAATATCACGAGGTTTAACTTCATAAAAAATTCCTTCCGTATGTATGTATGAATCTCCTGTTCTAAAAGATTTATCTGGGCACAGAAGCAATATTAACAGCTAGTAAGGCAATAGATCTAAATTAGAGCGACTGAAAGGAGACAGGGGACCGCGCGATCATCACGAGAATGAGGCCATAACCTGCGCAGCTATGGAGAGAAGTAGGCCCTATAAATAACCATCTGCATCGTCCACTTTTTTAAAATAAATTTCAAGTATAAAAAAGCTATATACTTTATTCTCTCTACAGCAGGAAGGATGCAAGTCATATAGTCTCAACTGTAGGTGGTGCTTTCAATTTAACAGTATCAACTTAAAACAAACAATAGGAATAATGGGGGGCTTTGCGCCGCTGGTACATTATTCAATGAAGTCCAGTTTCCATACAGCCACAGGAACTGCAAGACTACCCGCAATGAACCAGCCGACGGCAGACATGTCATCGCCAACTTCTCAAACACTAACAATATATTCGATGTCAAAGTCCTCATACAGGTATTTAATGACTGCCATTGGCATTCAATAATTTGAAACAGCCAAATCTGGAACACAGCCATGAAAACATTTGGCTGCTAGTAATAGTTATCAATGCTGATTCCAAGCAAGATTACACCCAAAAACTCCACAATTCCCCCAATCACGCAACTGCAGCATGATAAGCGCTATTGAAGATGGATCCAGAAGAGTGTTACGGGCCTACGAACCTAGAGAGTTACGGGCCTACTAGAGTTACGGGCTTATTAGAGTTACGGGCCTACTAGAGTTATGGGCCTATTAGAGTTACGGGCCTACTAGAGTTATGGGCCTACATGCATAAAGTGACACGACACAAGCACGCAAAAAGTAGAACTAATCATTAATGTTTTGTTAATAAATTAGTAGTTAGATCTCTCACCCATACTACCAGGTCTAATGACAGCAGGCACGGCAACGCTCCCGGATTGAGGCTTGCCTTGTCGTTGATTTCTGTGTTGTACATACGTTGCGCGGGAGGGCAACACGGAGTCTTCCAGCATCGTGCTCTCCTCGTCATATTCAGCCGTACTAATATTGCTACTTCGTTTCTATGGAGATATGTTAGTTGGTTAGTGTTTCTAATGAGAGACTCAACTAGTGCTAAGCGTCATAGTCTGATGATGGTCGTCATGACCGGATTTTCAAAATGGGCGTATGGGAAGTGGGGTTTTCATGACCATTAGAGGTTAGCCCTGGAATTAGTAATTGCTAGGATGCATGTTCACAGCGCTTCTAATATAAACGTGATTTTCAAAAGTCGTACATGCCAATATGAGACTAATGCAGAATCCAAACTGTTTAAGGTGCATTTATCAACTGATAAACGTAATTTGCAAGATAGAAACTTTCTGTCTATAGCCTGGTTTTCAGTGGTTTTCAGCCTTTCTGGTGGAGCGGAACCTCAAGGTTACATTCCAGTGGCTCCATGAACCCCTGTTCACATATCTGCACAGGAGAGTTAACATAAATTGTCAATCGTAGTATTTTTATAACTATTGGCGGAACCTTAGACCGTGCTGGCGGAACTCTAGGGTTCCGGGAGAACTTCTGCTGAAAACCACTGGCCTGGATGTTTCCTTGTATTTACATAGGACTTCCAATATCAAATAAAAACTCAGATTAGGCAACTGCGATGCAAGAAATAGGATATTCAGGTCTTGTGAGGCATGTTATTGATGCTCTCTTTATTTCCTTTCCAATCAAATCAAGAATTTCCCTATAAAAACAGTTTTTTCAAGTTATGATTTGAAACTCAGCTCTCTTCTATGTTTCTTAAATGTTTCTGAGCTGTTTCTTCATTTCAGCCTCCTGTTTCTTATAGACATGTTTCTTATAAAAAAACATGCGCATGCGCTGTAATTTTCCTTATTTTGTAGTTAGAAATAGACAGATGAACATAGAGCTCAAAGATGAAACGCTAGGTGGTTGCCGAACTGCCTGCTGTCATGTTAGCGGGTTAGCAATAAAATTTCTAAAATTATCAATAACTGTTGCATTGTTTTATACTTGATCTATATTGCTACATAAACTTTAACCTTTGACTTATGAACGTTCCTCATTCCGTAAACTACCAACTTTAACCTCTTACTTTCTTCCACAAAATGTTTAGGCTAGGCTGAACTTCTTAACAAACATATAAAATGATCCAATTACAATTCCCAATTGAACAGTACTCAACAATCCAGAAATCTGGCCTCTGGACGTTATCTCGAAACGAATCCCAACAAAGTCTATCAGCTGAAGAGTTACTCATAAATGCAGGACGAGAAACATCAAGAGACCATCCTATCAATATCAAGCCATCATCTAAACCATTTGGATTTTATTCCCAAAAGGGTTTATAGGAAAGATAACATTCTGGGAAATCAGATAGCATTCTGCTCTTTGATTGTTCTTAGTGGCTGCAAAATGCGGCTATTTCTGCAAAACAGGGATCGAAATTTGAACCATAAAGAACATCCAACAGCCCTACTCACATGAGGTAACTGGCCGAATCCCGAACACAATTGGCAAGCATTAACTATAGCATGATAACTCCAACAACAAAACAAATGAATTCCGAAATACAAAAGAGAAGGTAGATGGTGTAACTTGAGCAACCAGCCTCTGAAATCAATGAAGTCTTGCATTAAAATCCAAGAAGACGAGATCATTCCTTCATTGCTGAACAATTCCAGTCACACACGAAACGAAAGGCGAACGAGCTAGAAGCGAGAGTGATGCCCTATGCTGTACGTTGGTACCGCAAACGTATAAATCTTGTCAAGACAGTCCGTTAGCTAGAAGAGACCATGAATCGCTTCTCATCGTACTTAAGCAACCAATCAACTCTACATATAACTTTATCTTAGCTGCTATGGTTACATCCACATTAGCCAATGAAATATTTAAATGTGTGAATGTGTGTGGCACATTATGTACTGTCATTCATGTCTCAATCTATGGCCTATCTATGGTTAGCAAATACCAAATTGCCCGAAAGTCATACTGCTTGAGTTGATGGTGCAAGAACATCTTCTACAATCTGACAGTATATTGTATTCTAAACCTCTCTAATAGGTCTCCACATTGATTTGTACCGAATAAATTAAATTTCTGCATACATAAAAAGCGGACTAATTGCTGCTTAACTCTACAAAATCGCCTGAACTTTCAGTTTGCCGGCTAAGAATTATCTGGAAAGCAATTTGGGCTACATCACCAGCTTAATATTGATAGAGTTAAATTCTAAATATTGAACTCTGACCTTTGACCCTGACCTATAAACAAATCTTACCTTGTCCCCCGGTTCTCATGACAGCAGGCAGGGCAACTGAGCCAGAGGATGGCATTTTTTGTTTGTTCGTTTGGTGCTGGAGGTAGGTTGCCTTAGATGGTAGCACCGAGTCTTCCAGCATGGTACTCTCCTCCTCATAGTCACCTGAAGATATGTCAGTTTTGTTGCGCTGCAATAGTAATCAGTAACACGTTAGGGGGTCGCATCAGAGAATACAGATGGTAATAATTAAGTAAGGAGCCATTCAAGAAAAACGTACGCTCAATTTCATTGATTTTTGGACCCACTCTTCTTATACGCTTTTCTGTGCTTTCAAAGTACCCATTGATTTTTGGACCCACCCTTCTTATACGCTTTTCTGTGCTTTCAAAATACGCCCTCCTCCAGAGAGTACGTACTTTCAAGTCATCACATCTTTCAAGTCATTTGGTATAATTATACATCTCAGTAACTTCAAAGCTTGCAGAAATTGATACATATCCGAGAACTCCAAAAATTACCAAATGTTTGTTTCAACATCAATGAAATACTATTTTGCACTTACAATCACTAAAAGGCAGTTTTGTTTATTTAAGGTGCTTCGCACGTAACTACAGTTTGAAAATTGCATGACCGTACGTACGTTCTTTGAAGAGTACCCCTTTGTACGTTTTCGTACGCTTTTCTGGGTACCACCCCCCCCTTCAGATCGTACGAACTTCTAGAATGGCCCCTAAAGGTAGATAAATACAACAATCCACGTGGCAAAAATAGAAAGAAGCAGTGGCCTGACCAAGAAACACGGAACAGATGTAACCAGGGCCATTGATAGGGGGGAACGGAGGGGGAAATTGCTCCAGGGCTTCAAAGTCTGGGGGCCTCATAAACTAACCCATCAGTAATTGCCATAGTTAATTCCTAGACCCGGGAAATTTTCTGCTCGCTTCGCTCGCAGGGAGGCTCGTCTTTTTCTTTTCTCCCGGGCCTCTGAATTCTCTTGACGGTGCTGTATGTAAATAACTAGTAGTCAACTATTGGGTACGCATAAACGTGGGATGTATCACATGGAGAAACAGGGAACACCCCATTGTACAGGAAATAGTAAAATGAATCCGGATTGTACAGAAAGCTATATAGGAAAAACCGGATTGTAATGGTTTACCTTCTTCAAAATGATATCGATGTAGCCGGCAATCAGCTGAGAAATTTGTTCCCCTTCGGGGGTCTGCACTGAGTAGTAGCCTTCCAAATAATCACCAAAATCCTTGAACGCAAAAATAATTGAATTTCAGTGGATGAAAATTTGACACATTACAGGTATACAACAAAGCTTGCAAATACATTTGATAAATAGGAGTCGAAACTCAGTATCATGAGCACATACGAACGAAACTCAGGACTACAGCGATCGTGTAATCTCTTCAATAGTTTCTCCTGTATATAAATACTCTATATCAGCGGCCGGGAACTTATGGCTCACGAGTCACATGTGGCTCTTTTCAAAACTGCATCTGGCACTCTGGCTCACAGACAAATCTTAGCAGACTTTCTTTAACGCATTACAAAACAGTGAATACCTCCAGCAATTCTTTCCAAAGCTACCACTGGTATCGTCGTCAGTCTTCATATAGCCCGATTGGCCAAGTCAGTGACAAATTAGAAGGCTTTTTAGTCCCATGTGACACCAATGCAGAAATATATGGCTCTCATGGAATTCCATTTTTAAATATGAGGCTTTTATGGATCTCAGGAAAAAATGCTCCTGACCCCTGCTCTAGGGGGTTGTTGCAGAAATTATGATAGTAAATTTTCTACACCTTGAACTAGGTAGAAAGGGATTTTTAATTAAAACAAACCTGTTGTGTTGATTTAGGACATAAAGTATGGTTGAGGGAGGTCTTTGTTTGGGGCTATAATTATTTGATAGTTACTGATTTATTTCTTTCAATATATTTTATGACCTGATACCTTACAGCTATAACTAACGGCAATTTGAGGTCGTAGTAGAACCCTTGCCATTATTAGTGTGGTACAATTGAGCAGGGTGAGTGGCCAAGCGGCCCAGCCAGTTCCATTAGCTTAACTAAAGTTAAGCATGGTATGTGCGGTCAGAAACTGGATGGGTGACCTCCAGATGAACGACCAAAACAGCTCACTCCGCCGTCCTTCGGAAGGGACGTTAAACTAAGCGTCCCATGCCTGGATGCAGCATGCATAGAAGGCCTACATTAGCTGAAAAAGCTAGGTATAACAGCCTCCTCAAAATAAAGTAAACAACAACAACAATTGAGCCACTACCATTCCTTTACTATTTATTTTTTACAAATAGGAGCGCATTTGACTTTGTGCAATTCATCTACTCACTCTTCATGGTTCATAGTGGTTCGTATGTCAAGGTTCATAGGTCAAGGTTCATAGGTATTATATGGCACTCATGGAACTCCATCTTTAAATATGAGGCTTTCAGGGCTTTCTCAGCTAAAAAAGCTCTCGACCCCTGCTGTAAATCTTTATGAAATGAGAATGTTTATACTAGAAGAGACGAAACACTCTTGATATATGCATGTACACGTCGATCAATACATGCATTACATGACACGTATGGCATACAGCAATTAACGTCATTTTCAATTCGATTACGTTAACTAGTTATCGCGCAATTTGAGCACAGTGTTAATTTTTGCTACTTGGCTTGATACACACTTTGAAAATTTCTCTAATCTCCGTAACCAGAACAATGTATCTTTCTCTACCTACATGCTTTCTCTCACATTAAACCTTGTAATTGCTGAGGTACATGACCTCTGAACTTATTAGTAATATTTACCTCAGATTTTCCTATTCATCATCGTTACCTATTGGTGCACAGACGCAGTGGTTTAAATAAGATAAATGAAGTGAATGAACTTCAGAGTTTTCAACGAATTGGCTCATATCATAGGCTGCATGAGATGCAAAATCGTGTCTAGAGTATTTTTCTGGTCAAAATGAGGAAGACAAAATTATATTGGTTAAGGTCATATAGGCCATGTGATGTTGAGTAACGTCAATTCAAATGTCTTTTTCGTTGAATTGAATTAAATTAATTAATGTCACAAAAGATGCAATTTTTGACAAAAATTACGTTAATTAATCACCCTTTAATTAATTACTATATACCATACCTTGAAGATAATAAGGTATATATGCGTGTGCGTGTTCGTGAAATGCACATAACATAGCAAAAGAATGATATAAACCAAGGTAAAGTTGATTGGCACGGCAGCCCTCCTGCGTGCTGTGGTCAACGGCCACGTTTTAAATGCATAAATACATCAATCAACAAATATATATGCGTGTGCGTATGCGTGTGCATCTTCGTGTGCGTGTTCGTACAATGCACATAACATAGCAAAAGAATGATATAAACCAAGGTAAAGTTGTTTGGCACGGCAGCCCTTCTGCGTGCTGTGGTCAACGGCCACGTTTTAAATGCATAAACACATAAATCAACAAATATATATGCGTGTGCGTATGCGTGTGCATCTTCGTGTGCGTGTTCGTACAATGCACATAACATAGCAACAGAATGATACTAACCAGGGTAAAGCTGTTTGGTGAGGCAGCCCATCTGCGTACTGTGGTCAAAGGCCACGTTTTGAGGACCTGCAAACACAGATGTTACATTCTTAAAATAAGTATATACTTCTTCACACAATTCTTACTCAACAAGCTCTTCAACTTTGACATTCAAAACACGGATTCTACTTTTATACATTAAAGTACACTTGACACTCGGTAAAAACTTCTTTCCCTGTGGAATTTACGATTGACAGCGTCAAAGGATGGCAGGCTAACTTTTACCCAAACGAGAATTTAAGATATTCTGTTTTGAGGGCCTACAAATACTGACATTATATTCATAAAATATATGTACTTTCAACATGTAACTCGTATGCAACAAGCTATTCAACTTTGACATTAAAGACATGAATCCTACTTGTATATCAAAGATCACTTGACACCCAGTAAACAATTCTGTCCATCTGGAATTTACAGGCAAAAGGCTTTTGGGACTAGCTTACTGGCATAGCAACGAACTAAGCCAGTGTGCCATCAAATTTCTCTTTAAGTACAGGGTTCTTATATTGCATGGATGCAAATCCCCGGGAATGCGCAATGAGTTAAACAGTTTAACATTCTGTTAGTTTGACACAAATACATACAGGAGGGGTTACAATAAGACAACATTCAGACAGCCTATCTAGGAGACATAAACCTATAATGTTTATGTACAGCCCCCTGGAATACCCCCAACTAGCCTATTATAGCAACGTCTGAATACGAGGCTCATCGCAAATCAATTCTCACTCACCTCCTTTGTTTTCTCGTCCACTCTCAAGATACTCTCTTTTGTAACTCCAAGAAGCCTGGGAACCAGTTTGTTCTTACCTCGCATTTTTTCCTAGGATAGAAATACGCCATCAGTACGTTGCCTAGCGACAACTACAATGAAAAATCTCTCTGGGGATTAAAATAAAAATTGCAACGACGTCGCATTCGGAGTTCGAATCTGTGCGTAATATCCTGATTTGCTGAAGCAGAGCAGACTCAAAGTTTAAATTTTCCAAATAATATTGCTTATCTCAACCACCAATTCATTCTCATACCAATTGATGTATTGTTTGCTATTGAATGAAGTGCAAATTGTGAAGAAACCACGTGGGCCTTAGTTGTTGCTAAACATAGATATATCAGACGACAATCTCTATTACGATTGAAAATATTCTGTCCATACTCGTACACAGATTAAATAGTCGGCAAAATGCGCTAGCTTTTCACTTGATTCATCACGAAAAACTCACTGCTACTTTATCAAGGCTAAAGAGCTCAATGCATCAATTCGAAGCATCACATCTTTAGGCGATAGCCCAAAAAAGATTAAACCAGCTGGGTAGAGCAAATACAGTGACGCCAACTAAAGCCTCACGGTGGGTAACAGCGCGTTCTGATACGTACGACGGATAATGACGCGTTCAGGTGCTCTACTGCGGATAAAGTAGCGCTCAACTCGGCTACAGTAGGACTTTGATCTCATAGGTATGCAAGGCAGTAAGTTGGCTGCACCCAATCATGGGTGTGTTCTTTTCACTATTCACTCTTTGAGAAACAGTGAGTTTTGCAGACATTTCTTGGTCATAATCAGCATTCAAACTGGATGCAGTCCATGCCCCAAGACATGTGCGTCTGTCCACACGCATCGAAAATCCACAGCACGAGCGAAAAGTCGCTCTTGCCAACATCCCTATCAACCATGCAATTGCACATGCAATATGAACTTCGTTATCGCAACTTCAAAACTAGTAACTGTCATCTTTTGCATTCATGGCTCTGCTTTCACCTATCTTTTCCGAAATGAGACATTTGACATGCTACACTCACAAGAAACTCCGGATTTCGGTTAAACAAATCTTGAATCGAACGAGCAATGCTTGCTTGCTTTACTTCATTTTGAGTAGGCTGTTGTACCTAACATTTTCAGCTAATTTAGGCCTACTATGCATGCCGCATCCAAGCATGGGACCTCTAGATTAACGTCCCTTCCGAAGGACGGTGGAGTGAGCTGTTTTGGCTGTTCATCTGGAAGGTCGCCCATCCAGTTTCTGACCGTACACAGCCATGTTTAACTTTAGTTAAGCTAATGGAATGGACTGAGCAGCTTGCTCACACACGCCACACTGCAATCGCTCGTGCAGACAAGTGCGCACGTACGAACTGCCGTTCTTGCACCAATTCATTCCGGGAATGGGCTGTGGGTGTGTCCGTTTCATTGTCCAACCTTGGAGAAACACTGAGTTTTGCAAATGCTTCGTGGTGATAATCATCACTTAAACAGGATGACATGCATTCCATGATAAAATCTGCAAGAATGCTCACTTTTGAAAAACAATTTCATCTAATTAGCGAGAAGCTGATTTACCTTAACCAAGAAGAACGTGACGCCATATGTCTTGAGGTTCTGGCAGAGTTGAATATATCGGTACTTGGCGTTCAGTGCATCCAAGCCAATGAGATTTTTGTGTTCCTATTACGAAAACATATATATTGAGTAATTCATGCCCTACCAAATAATAATCGATAATACTGTATAATTATTGACTGAATGAATTCAAAAATGGCATCAAAATTTATGGGTACAGTCTATAGGATTCTAAGTAAATCATTTTGAATACTGTCAATGTCCACTACATCTTCTCCACATGTGTTTACGCGACAAAAGTGTTACAGTGCAACTTTTTCCTCAAAAAACAAGTTGGTGAACTGTGGCCAGAATGCTACAAATAAAGACTGGTGGAAAGGCCTAGTCAATAACAAGTGAAATCCGATGGGGCTAGTGTTCTATTAATAAGCAACCCCATGGGCGAGAGCGTACAGCGTACAATTTCTATAGCTTTCACACATAATATACACATATACTCTCAAGTACCAAATAAACGGGGGGTCCTATTAAGTTCCGGGGGGTTGGAAAAATATCGAAAAATTAACTAGCGGGGGGGCGTTTATTTGGCATCTGAGAGTACGTGGCCTACGCTACACCAATGAGAAGAGCATTTCAAAACGCATCTACTTACCTCTTTTGCTTTCTTTTCAGACGCCTTGTTTTTAGAATATTCTCTTGGGAGGAAATCTTTTAAGCTAAAACAAGTTTACATATTTTTTCGTGAGAATCATTTAACTGCTGAAAATAATGATATTCCTTTGTAGGGACAGCCCAGACAAGGCCAACTGGAGGAGAGGAATTAATAGGGATACACCTTTCACGGAACTACCGCTTCGACGGTATGGCGTAACAGAGAATTAGATCGTGCTAAAAGTCTCTCAACTCAAAAGGTTTCACTAAAATGCTAAGTTCTCTAAAATCCCTTAGCAAATGAACGGAATAACCCAAAAATGGCTGCGATCACTTTCTAGGCAACTAAATCAATGTTCTTTTGATGCTTTAGTCTTGGAATATTCTCTAAGCAGATAATCTTTGCAAGCATTTTACAAGATTTCTCAAAATTTAATATCTGGACAATTAATAATAAAAACATATGAAAAATTATAATAATATTTTAAATAATTAACTTGACCAAAATATTGCTTTCTCAAAAAATTAAAGGACAAAATTAGACGAATAACTCGAGAAATGTGTGCAGTCACTTTCTGGACATCTAAACAAATCCTCTCATAGCGCAGGCTACTTACTCAATAAAACAGGATTTGTATTTCCCTTCGTCGAAATCGCCATATTGGATTTGCAACTGCAGTCCAGCAAACTGCAAAATAAACAGTCACATTTCAACTCAGCGAATAATGCTGTAAAACCTCAAATCACCTCCTCTAAAAAGGTTACTACAAACATTAGATTCAGCTTGCTAGCAATTTTAATGGACTTTTCCTATACATTTGAAATCACAAACAAACATTACCATTATTTCTGAGAGCAAAAAGCCTACTTAAATGGACTTGGAAAATAATATGTACACATAGCTGCAATGCGCCTTGTAAATAATTCTTTAAGAGAATAGGGCGCACATTTTGGTGACAAACAAAAGTAAAATCTATAATCTTCTACACGTTTTTTTTTTATAAGAAAACCATAATTTTGCCTGGGCCTCAATTTTCATAACTCTTCCCAAAATTGAGCTTGAGATTTTCTTAAATTTCTCTTAACTTTTACTGTAATAAGCGGGTTAAAATGGCTTACAGTTTCGTTATTAATATTGTATATTTGAATTTGAATTCCATTTTTAAAATTTTGAATGCAATAACGACGAAATATTGATTTTTGGCGAATAAAAACATATAATTTTGGAAATTGAGCCTCGTGATTTTCTTAAGATTTTCTTAAGATTTTGACCATTTGAGCCTCAGTTTCTAATAAACTCTTCTCTTATAAAAAAAGTGTATAACAGCAGTCTTCTCGGTGTCATGGGAAGTATGCTAAGCTCTTATGGAAATACAAGGATAACATATTTAAGGGTCTATGTTATAAGGAGTATAATACAATTGACACCAGGCTTTCGTGGGAGAGGCGATCGCACGCGCATGTCCTAACACACGCCTGCAACTTCTGAGGGGTACAAAATATCGTACGCCTTGACTGCTTTGAAAAGGCAAGCTGTTGTTGCTAGTTCTGTGGGTTTTCATGATGGTTTCAATTTCCACTGCTTCCTACTTGTCTGCAGATTCATTCTCGTCATTATGACAGTGATCTAAGGTCGACTAGGCAATCGAAATCCATACGTATACGGTGACATTACTTTCAATCTGTACATTAATGGGGACATTATCGGTAAGTCTTTTCCAAAGGATGCTACCTCTAAATGTAATCGAGTTTGCTCCACAAGTTTGCGTTTTTATTTGAGGTAAAACCACTAGATCTTTGATTCTCAGATTGAATTAAACTTGTTTCATGTTAAACAGTTCCCAAAGGTACGATGGGTTTAAGGTGCTTGTACGAGGGGTTTATGGTCCAAGTCCAATGCTTGGTACTTTTCTGCAGATTCATTCTCAGCATTTATGACTGTGATCTATGGTTGACTAGGCGGTAGCAATCCTTACATACGTGGGGCATTACTTCCAAGCTAGTTTATAAAACATCGCACTCTGCCACACGCCTGGATGATTTTAGGTGAATGAGAGTTAGCACTCCTTTCATAATCTTTCCACGAAAGAAAGATATATCATATAAGCTAAATGAGCACACGTACAATCTAAAAAACGGTAGCACGTTCTAAAGAAACGAACCTGGCATGCTTCATCAACCGTGCATGGATGTGTACCATCGAGAATACAGTCCCTTGCTTGGACGTACAGCAAATTAATTTCCACAGGGTTTTTGATATTGACATTCGGCTCGTACATGTACTTTCGCCTAAAATATGTTTATATTTCTAGTTGATATTTATAGTTGTCATGGTAACAATATGGGGTCATTCATTTAGCACGTACGCACGAACGGGCGAGGAGGTTCGAGTAAATGGGCACGCTATACGTTCAAGGGAGGGGGCGGTTTACACATCTAAGTACGTACGCGAAAAAAGTCCCTTCCATTATACTTTGTTGTCTTTAGCAACGACTTTTATTGCTGTGCTAAAAAGCATTTGCTATAATTATTTTTCAGTCTCTCAAATCCTTTACAGATTTTTCTCTATGGACTTATTAATTTTTGCGTACAGGTAGTTATGTAATAATCGTTAGAGCCCAGTTCCCTTATTTTAGCCAATCAGAGGGCTGGGCACTCCTTATGTATCAATCATTAGAGCATGTGGTTATATTGCAGTTTATTGCTGGATCGAGTGCATACGTATGTGAGAAGGAAACGAACTTGTTGAACGATATTATTTGAAATATATGTCAGTTAGAACTCCCTTTACTTTCCTTCCTCAAAAATACAACATTGATTGGATATTTGAAAGCTTTCCCGTTAGAAATATGGGGGTTAGATGGGAAAGAGTACATACGCAATGGGGTTGCAGCAAGCGTATATGTGCGTATGATGGGGGGAGGGGGTAAAATTTTTGCCACTTTGGTGCGTATGTACTAATTGAGTGACCTCTATACAGAGGGTTGAGATAATACTACCATGCCACTGTGGAGGACTGATGGGAAGGATCAAGGTCTGGTGATTATTTCATTGTAAGCGTCTAAAGTACATTGACTGCTCATTTTCATTTCATTTTCATTTTTGGGAGGGTGGTCCTTCAGAAAATGCTGCTTCCCATAGGGTCCTCCATTTACGTTACAGTTTAGTACATAAAAACAAAACAAATAAACGCTATAATTAAACATTGAAAAGGAAATTTCTTAAATAAAGGTATAACATCAAATATAATATAAAATCAAATATAATATCG
>WIPJ01003969.1:0-15148 GCA_018155075.1 Cassiopea andromeda | reverse complement strand
CTTCCGAAAGTAGAGTATATAAGAGGTAATGAGATGTAGATAAGAGGAGAAGAGAGTGAGGTTCGATGGCAGGGACTCTAAGTCACCTCGCCGAACCAAGTAACGCGTTACGAAAGAAAGAACATTTGGCAGATTATTGGATTTATCTCTGTGTTGATTCTCATTTTCGCATATAAGCTCGGCATAGACGTTATACCGTTTTACAGATGTACGCCAGGGTTGAAGGTTGGCGTACACCTGAGGCGCCAAGATCAAAAGAACTCTGCGTCGAGACTTACATTTTACTACGCCAGTTAGCCAAAGAGTGTGGTTTTAAGCTATATCCACGTCACTACGCCGACAGGAAAGCTAACTCTGTGCCGAAAATCTCCGGGCCTAAATGCATGCAATGCACCTTGGACGGGTATACTTATTGTGGAACCTATCCAGTCTGGATGGGTCATACTATACAACTATTGTTTACAAAATCGTGATTTTATTGCAAGTCAGCGTATCTAGTCCCCCAGGCCCACATCTTATCGAGAGAATAGATTGGAATCCAATTTTAACCAATAAATTGACAGATTGATTACAGGCTAACTACAGACTGGTTACAGGTGGACTGCAGATTAATGAAAGGTTGGCTACAGATTGACTACTGATGTCTGTCATACATCGGTGTTCCATTCAAGTTTGGTAATCTTTTCAATTCAAAAAAACATTGCAAACTATAATCGCAAATTGATGGGGATACGTATCCTAGTTTATGCGCTAGCGGTCATTCCCCTAAATGCATAGAATGCAGGCAACGCAATGAGATGGCGCATGGATCGCGCATGGCAACAGATTTCCCGGCCAATGATTAGCTGTAAACGTCAGTGGCGTAACAATAGCTTATAACAAAAGTGGCATCCTCGGTATCGTCAACAAAAAAGCAATGGATTAAAGCCGACACTCAGGCTCTTCCCTTGGGGTAAGAGGTGTCACACCTTCCCTGACGACAATCCTGTTTTCAAGTCACCGAAAGAACAAACGCTTTAGCATATTGGAAAGCTGCGATTCACAAAAATTTCCGGCAAAATGTACGCCCAACACCCACAAGTTCAAGTAATGGCGCCTTTAACCATCGACCTGCAATTTAGCGCTTTCAAATATGGAGGATAGAAAGCTGATTTAATCTACAATAATTGATTGCAGAATGTGCTGCGCAGGTGATTTTAACTGGCTGGTGTATAATTTTTTGTCCTACAGGTGGTCTATACACTATGATAAAATACTTCTTAAAGTATGAGCGTGGTACCTGAAAGAGACAAGCTATAGATATATAGATATTATTCTTTTTTAATAAGACACCGCTTTATGGGCAATTTGACACTAGACACTCTACATCTTTTATAACGTTTATAACTACAAGGGAAGAGTTAAGAGGTAGTTCATAGGATGAGCTGTAGATGAGCCGAACCTCTGCATTTAGCAATTTGAGTAGCTAAGTTCATCTTCGGTTCAGCGTATGAAACAACAGAAAAGCATCGGCTCGAGCCACAGTCACGCTGTTCATTGGTTCAACACTGGCTCATCTATTCCGGTCGCGCCATTGCTGAACCAACGCTATAATAGGTTAGGGCTATCTATGGCTCATCGTATGAACTAACCCTAAGGTACTTAAATAATTATACAGTGGAACCAATACCTGGTTCAACATATGGTTGAGCTAAAACCTGATGCATTTTGCTTGCTAGAATAGTGTGAAAACTTTTGTTATGTCTGTTCACATGTCTTTTCTACTGCAAAACCAAGCTTTAAGCGAAAGTCTTCGCTGAATTTAGCATTTCAAACACAGTTTCAGCATGAAATCTTTGCCCTATTTTGCTTTTTAGTGTATGCACAAATACGGAAGTTAGGCCCATTGCAGTGAACAAAGGTGAATATAACCTTGTGTGTTCTTCAATAGTCTTCTTGCATCCATGACATTTTTACAACAAGCTTTACATGCAACAGCTAGAACGAAGGAGAAGTGAAAAGACAGTATTGTAGACACCTACATAACAGGGCCTACGTTTTTCCTCAGCAGCCTGGATACACTCTTAAGTAGTGGGTTGGTATTCTAAACTCCAGTCTGTAAAGGCCCGTTTACACGATAAAACATTATCACACAAAACAGCGTCAAACATCATCTAACGTGAGTTTGATAATATTCAAGTATAAATGTTTGATCGTGTAGACTATTTCATCATGCAATCTTGAACATTGCCAAACATATTTTGGGTGATGTTCGAGTATTTTGCAACATGCAGCAAAAATCTGATGGTATTTGACGATGTTCTATTCATTAACCAATCAAGTTTGCTGAATTAGTGCTTGCACAGAATGCTGGTAGGTGCTTACAATAGAAATGCTTGGGGTATTCGATGGCGTTTGATTATCATAAGTGCCTAATTAGCTACTTGAGAGTAGCGTTTTGCGCACCTCGAACATCGTCAAGCACATTATCAGACTCATGTTCAATGATGTTTGACGTTGTTTTGTATGGTGATGTTCTATCGTGTAGACGGGCCTTAATTAATGTTCTTATGTACGGTAAGTGCTTTGTACACCTTGGCACTATCTTCAGCACAAGAATTCTTGATGATTCCTCATAGCAATCTAAATTTGAGATTCTTGTTTAATAATCTCATTATCACAAAATGAGCAGCATGAGTAACACAAACAGCCTACGAAGGTTTCTGCTCTTGAATTTTTAAATCAAATGAGATGAAATCTATTTTATAAGAATCATTCCCCATATCAACCTCTTTTGGATTCTTACTTAGGAGATTCAAGCAATGATATTCTAGCCTCAAGATATTTATTAAAGCATGCTCCTTTAAGCGGATTTCTATGGTTAGTAAGAGCACTACTTGCACGGCAGCCATAAGGACAATCGCTCCATGAACTATGCACCACTGTCACAAATGCAAAAAGTTGCTCTGCAAACTCACGTGTTGCCATGAGGGTCAAGTACATGCACCTAGAGCTAAATTAGCAGCTAGAGGACCTCATGCATAACTTCAGTTATTTCAAAACAAGGCTATATATTTTATTCCAAAACGAGGCTATGTATTTCAAAACGAGGCTATTTAACAATGCGCATCATGTACACTAAAAAGACGCTAGATTCTAGTTTGAAGGTCTTGCTCGATGACAATGGCGTGCCTAGTTGAAAAGAAGATGATATAATGTTATGACATGGTTGAACATAAAGGATGTCGTTAAAAGACCTACTTTGAAAAAGTGACATATAGAGATATTCCCTATTCTAAGAACATGCAACAGAATTGTTCAACAATAATCTTGTCATGTTTTCCATGGAATGAATGTTTCTTTAGAATAGTTGGGTAGGAAGGGAGGCTCGATCCCACTCAAAATAAGATGACAGTAACTAAGGGCAGAGCCCCCGTGATCGTCTCAGCTCCACACCACTGGGTAGAAAGGAAGGTTAATTCCTCCTAACTCAAAAAGAATGCAAGCCTTTGTTTCGCAGTTGCGTCATGGCACTATTTAGCCATATGACTGGCCGACAAAATACCACACAGAACATCATAAGTTGTCACCCAGCACACATAAATTTTTCCAACATTAGTAACTAACCAAGATTCAATTGTTGCAACACGACGACATAGACCAGGAATTGTTGGATTTCATCCAGCCAGTAAAATTTTTGAATCTCATGAATACTTTGCAAGGTGTTAAGTTTTCAAACTTTCAACTTAACCACTTATGAGATAAGGTTCGTTTGTAGTAGGACCATCACATTGCAACTGTCCACAGAGAGACGTCGAATCTATATTAACTCTATCTGAAGTCTAATTCTATGGACAAGGGTCAAAATACAAGTATTTTCTTCTCAGCATATGCTGGAATAAATAATGAACACAACTTTATTTTGAAAACGGACGTTCTCCGAAGATCAAGAAAGTGTGACTTTAAAATGTCTTTCAAGGAGCAAGCCCCCAGACACCATCTCTATCTAACTCCACTGTACTGTACTGTCAAGTGACACGAAGTTTCAACAAGATCCCCTATATGAGACTTAAAGCACACTTTATGAATAAGTTACACGTAGTTCATGTGATTTTACTGCGATAAAGGCAACCAGATTCATAACTGTCAATTGCTTGCAGTAAAAGTGTATTTCAAGCTGAAAAGCACTTTAGCGATTTGTCTTCAGTACTAAAAAATATCTTATCATGCTGGCGCTGAAGAGAAACAAGCTGGGTAAATGATTTTTCAGACAGTTTTAAGGATGGGAATAATATTTTTTTATCGTATAAAGGTTGGGTAGCATACTTTTAATAGCTCTATATTGTTTGGGTATTTATTATGTTTATAGTGCATAAGGCTGGGTAACAAAAATAGTTACCTAAGTAAAATTTCTCTTCAGGATCATCAAATTAATTAAAGGATCAGCTTGATCAAAACTTAACGATATTTTGTGTTCAAGTTATAATATTGCTTGTAAATGAACTTTTGCATGATCAATACAACATTCATTATCAATAAAACATAGGTAGAACGCATATTTCTATGACAATACATGTCACATTTTCTAGGAGCTCTATTAGATGAAAATTTTGATGGGAAATATCACATCGCCAAGCTGTCAAAAAACCTGCAAAAACCTGTGGCATTTTTATCAAGGTCAAGTGTTTCCACTATGATCACACTGAACAATGGTTTGCTTATATCCTTTCTACAATATGGCATTGTTGCTGGGATTCAAACATTTTATTCATGTATTGAATCACTATTTATGTAACAAAAAAGAGCTGTCAGAGCAATTTCACATCAACCTTTTCCAGCCCACCACATTCCTACCTTCAAAGATCCACAATTATTTGGAATTGCTGATATATCCAGACTGAGACTGCTATTAATCGTTTGTGAATCAGTTAATATCCTAGCACAAGATTGTTGTCATAACTTTTTTTCTTTAAACTCATCAGTTCATTCTCACAATACAAAGCAATCAAATCGTGATTATCTTTTGGGGCTAATATTAACACATCACTGTATTGCTTGAATTCAATTCAATATTTGGGAACAAAATTATGGAATGAATTACCTACTGCTATAAGGACTTGTTTGTCAAAATTTTTATTCAACAAGTATTTAAAACTTCACTTCTTAAATTCAATGTAATTGCAATTGAACTTACATTAAGATTCGATTTAACAGCATTCCATGCACTAAGGCTAAATGAAGGATCTCCTTTCCTTTAGTGCATCTACTTAGGAGCTTCCTCCTAATGAATTCTGCATTGTCATTCTTTTCTTATAAGGTGTTGTACCTAGCGGTAGAATTTTAAAATTATAATGACGGTAATGATCCATTTTTCTGGTCAAAATTTTTATTATCCTGATGAAGTAAGACACCAATATGCATCGGAATACATTTTTATTATTCCTGACAAAGTTACACCTTTGAGCTTAACAATGATTCAGGAATAATCTAAGACTCAATACCAAAAGCACCTAAGATTGCTGCTACTCAGAGAAACATTAGGAATTTTTATAAAAAGAGAGTTTAGTTAAAATAAGATATATTGGCAATAATAGTTCTTGACTGTACATATAATATGTGAGGAAATTCAATTGCTTTTATTAATTTGCATTTCTTAGGATGATGCTTACCCTTTCTAGAATCTAAGCTAATCGAAGAAAATAATTAACAAGAGTTGGGCCTCTAGCACAAAATTATTTGCAGTACTACAGCCATACAAACAAGTTTATGCATTCCTAGGCAGGGCACACACTGAGTAGATCTGTCCTACTGAACTTAGCCAAATCTTTATCTGTTTCTTAAAATCCAGAACTTTGTAGTAAGTAATGATATCCCCAAAATCCATCCAACACACACTTGGGCTGAACTCATTGATTCATTGAATCCTTGCTGTTCTTGAATCAAACGTGCTGCTGGAAAGAGACATTGTAAATATAGTCTGTTTTGGTAAGCCTAGTTTCCATATATGCAAAGTGCCTGACTGTCAGGGGAAAAGAAATGCTGCTCAAGTTGTGGCAGAAGGCCAGACACAGCATGCATGTCACAGTCACGACGTCTTCCTTCAATGTAGCCAAACAGATGTGCCATTAAGCCATGTGGGGCAACCAAAAACTGGTATTTCAAGGCATAGACTCTTTTATGCTCATTATAGACAACCCATTGATGTCTTTTTGGCGTGCAAGTTGAATGCACAGTTCCTTCTATAAACCCCCAGCAGTTATCAAGTTCTACTCCTTTTTGATGAATTGAACCAACAAATATCTTTAGATTTACCCTTGAAAGCCACTGCTGATCAAAGCTGCTTAACAAGTGACTGAATTGTTGAAATATGTGGTCAATTACTCTATGACCATTAGTCTAATGCCTTCTCATTTGAAGAATTCTTACGTACCTTAAATAGGTGCAGTAAATAAATTTCCTGAAGTTTGCTCTTTTTGAGCTCTTTTGTTTATTTCAAAATTTATTTTAGATCTGGCTGGGTTAATAAATACATACATAAACGCAAATCAATCTTTTTTACAAATAAAAGAACAAAATACATTAAAACAAAGATAACTATACATTGTCATTGTGAACACTCGCAGTGAGGAAAGACGTAGAGTCACCGAGTCCTCACTACGAGTGCCTCTAACAATTGCTTCTTTATTTACAAACTTATTACCCATACTGAGGGCAATGGCAGTCACACACATGTTGCATATGTGTATTCCAAAATACAAATTAAACTAATCTAGATTGACGAAGTATCGATGTCATGTCTTAGAAGCACACGATATTCTCCAAGAAGTCTCAGAAAAGATTAAGCGACTATTCATAGGATGCTATCACATTAGCTCCTCTAGCTACATTGATGTAGTCTCGAAGGCCTAAGTATCGTTCTCATTCCACTTAGGCGATTTTATCCTTTATTAATGTAAGAGCCAGTGATGTCAAAGTAAATGGATAGATAGAGGGCTCTTTCCCTGCATGTATCTTTATAAGAAATATTGAAGTTAATCCACGCAGTTATAAAAGAAAACGATAATTCCATATCTTGAAATGCCCATGTCTTGTAAACCAACGATTGTTTAGCAGCTTTTCAAATCTATACTAGCCTCTTACATCATAATAATAACTTTTCTATGTTCTTACTTCCAAGCCCTTGACAGAGTTGCAGGGCTGCACCACCCTCAAATCACAGCTAAGGGGACTGTACCACCTTCGCCACCTCTTCTACACTAATGGTATGAACCAAACCCATAATACTAATTCTAACGGTCTTATTTGTGCTTTTAATGCTCGGAGGACTACAATAGGAAAAGAATTATCCAATTTTTACACCTCTGCTGTAAGCAAAATAAAAAATTTATGGTTAGACGATGAAACCGCTAAGAGACTTTCAGTACATTGAAAGAAAATAAGTTCCTATATGAAAGACTGAAAGGAATTCCTAACATGTAGCTAGTGCATGCATTCTGGGATATTTGCTCGCTACGGATTATAGACAAAATGTCTCTAGAAAAATTTCGCTCGCCATTTGAGAAGCGCTCGGGAAAACTGATAAAACTCGCTGAGACTCGCCAGATTACAATCAGCGAGTAATTTCATCAAGGTTTGTGTTCGCCACAGATCTGGAACAAAACGTCTCGAATGCAGTCAAGAAGCCATGATTTGCGGATGGATACCAGTCACAAGGAATTTGTCTTATTACAAGATGATAGATAGTTTCAACATAAATATCTAAGATAATATTTCAAGAAACTGCTATAAAGATACTTTTCGAGAGGCTACAAGGCAAATATTCCTAATTGTTTGCTTAATAGCTGGCACATAGTTAAACTATATAACATATTTTGTATCAATATGAAAGCTAGAGACAGTGCTAACTGAACTTTGGAATGTTATTTTTTAAATATTTTATCAGCTCCTGGATGTTTCCTTGTATGAATACGTAAGAGTATACATTTCATTATGCCTGGTTTATTATCTTCATAATCTGCCATGTTGATTTAAGTGTTCAAAGGCTAGTCTGCTCATCTTTGGGGCCACCAAATGCAGATATAATGTTTTAAGTGCTAGGTAGCGTAGTATAAAGTATTAAATTGTATTTAAAAATTGTAAGAGTCACGTCTAGGTGGCACGTAGTCCATTAACCTGTTTGTTTGTTGTTATTTTTGAGCTTTTAATGATATAAGAAATGATCTGAATGCCTTTGCTAATCTGGTGAAATTTTCATTGCTGGGCTAAAGCGGTGACGCCAGCGAAAAAATGCTAAGGGGCTGAGCTAGCACTGCCAAAGTGCTGATACTGAATGAAGAGAGACAAAGTTAGTGAACTACTTCCTTCAAATTGGCTAATACGAGAGAAACGGTTCTGAAAGTGCTGTCAGTTCATAAAAATAGTCAAAAATCTGAGTGCCCCGATGGGGTCTAGATAGAATCGTGTTGGGCTCCAGCCACCCATCCACAAGCACATTCGGTGGTGTCATCCCTGAAACTAAGCATGGGCTCCCTCCAGTATTCCCCTTGATCTCCATCGTTCTTGTTCGTTATCCTCAACATAGATCCTCGATTCGTACCTTGAATATGAGGCAACAGCGAGGGAAAACATGGCGACCACCGCACAAGGTTTTAAAATTATGAGAGTGGCGTTCGACAAAAGCGTGAAGTCACCACATTTCATGTATTTCAAGAAGCACACACATCAAAAGCAAAGCGGATTGACACCATCGAACAAAACAATTTTCGTTGTAAATGTACCTCCATACTGTACAAAGGCGGGACTTGAAAACGTGTTTTCAAGATTTGGGCCTATAAAAACGATGTTTATTCAAGATGCCCCTGGCCCTGTTCAGGACGCACGGAATGACAGCAATAAACTGATATTTTCAAAGGATATATTCTGTTTTAAAGTATGTTTGCTTTTCTTTCTCGTGCGTTATATGTAACTTATAATTGGCAGATTAGCTGTATGCTTCTTAGCATTGTAAGCAAATGGTGTCCCTCATTGGCTATCCAACCGCTGACTTAAACCTGAGATAGGAAGACCATTCAGGTCTATAGTTTGCCCCCTTTTGTTCCTCATTATTGGTTCTATGTTTGACTTGATTGCCTAAACAGTTTATATTTTCACAGAACTTAACTACATTTGTGCATAACTCTTCAAGTAAACAATGGTTAATAGGTCCTAGTTGGCCACTCTTGAGGCCAATTAGATGCATCCTATCACATGTAACCACAACTGGATATATATTTCGGTTAGCCTTTAGTTTACTATCTGACATTTTCATACTTTGATGAGTGTCAGACAAAAAAAGCTTTCAGTATGTGAAAAGAATGTTGCTGCTTTTTTGTGCTGTGGTAAAGTTCTGTAGTACCAACAGACTATTTACGAACATTGCATTTGCAATTAACTGTTTTTTTTGTACCAGCCTGGTCACTGCATTCAGTTTTCTCAACTGTCAATCAATAAGACGGTCAAAGTGTGAACAATGCACAATTTTTCTACATTCTACATTTGTGCATAACATCTTCATAATAATAATAATATAAAAATTTCTTTAATTTAAAGTTGGCTATTTATAGTAGCTAAGACAAGGCTAATTTAAGGTAGCTATTTACTAGAAACAAAAATCAATGAAGGAAGATGAAAAAGAAGCAATGAAGATGAAAATTATAAATACCCTATTCCATGAATAAAAGTCCTACAGATCCTACATTTGGAATGCTCACATTTCTTTGAATTCCGATGTTTTTTAAAAACTGCCAAAGAGCTGAAAGTTGTAATTTATGTTGTTAATTTTGTCCATGCTCTTTGAACCATGAACCTTACTGTATTTGTACCATAGTTCTCACTTTTGGTTGTTTCTATTCAAGAGATATAGAGTCATGACTATAAATGGTATTTATAATCAAGAGATATAGAGTACTGACTATAAATGATATAGTCAAGAGCTAGTGTTTAATTACCATGATGTGACACTTGACAATCGTTCAAAGCATGTCAGATTGTAACCCCTTACATGGAGAGTAAAACCAAAGTTTTTGAGAAAGGATGATAAGCTGATGTTTTTAAGGGGTCTTATTGAAAGGTATGCATGTAGTAAACATCTTTCATGATCTGCACAATGCCTTCTAGGTTGCTTATGTTGTCTTCAAAAAGCCAAATTCAGTAGAAGAATTGATGAAGAGTAACCTACCTGATATTTATTACATGTCTCAAAAGAGAAAGGTAATAAATACTGGAATGAATAAATGGTGTATGGAATACAAAGAACAATATCCAAACCCTAGAGAAACTGAAAAGAAAGCTGATAAATTCATGGTGCAATTTGATTTGAAGGAAGCCAGGAAGAAGGCAGAACTGGAAAAGCTTGCAAATAAACCAGATGAGGAAGGCTGGACTGTTGTGATGCATGGAAAGAAGAATTTAGGAGATACAGAAAGGGTAACTAAAAGAGAAAGAAAAAAGCGGCAAAGGAAAGAACTAGCTAATTTTTATACATTCCAGCAAAGAGAGTCAAAAAGAGAACATATTGCTGTACTCAGGAAGAAATTTGAGGAGGATAAACAGAAAATTCAACTAATGAGAGCTGCCAGAAAATTTAAGCCATTTTGATAATGCATTACCCTTCCTTGTTGTTTTGAAATGTATTTATTTTTATCAAAAATTATTTGTTTTAAAAACTTTTGCTGCTTTTTCTAGAGGCCATGTTTGAGGTATCAATGCTTTTTATTTCATAACATGACCATTTACTGTCTGCCTATTGTGTATGCTGCTGTTAGGTGCCATTCACATATTACATCACACTAATTTTGGCATTTTTAGACACCCACCCACCCACCCCTTGTCATACTTTGTCACAAATTTGTAGCCACTCACCCCCCAATTAGTGGTTTCACATTATGAAATTCCATTGGATATTTTTCTACTTTTGTAATATTGTGCTTATTATGTCATTTTTTATTGAAGATGGCGGAAATGAGAAAATGAAAATGGCCAAGATTGTATCAAAATAGGATTGCTAGATTATTTTGAGGATTTAGGTTTTTTAAATTAGTTTGCATTTATCAATTGTTTGTAATTATATCGTTCTTAGTTATTTTCCTCTTTTAAAAATGCAATAACTCACACTTTCCACCAACTGGCAAAGCTTCGATTTAATGACCAGGCACTGTACGGTAAGAGGGAGTGTTCGTACATATCTAAAAGCAATGCATCAATCAAAGTCTCGCATCGATGTAAATCCCCTTTTCATAGAGAGGCAAGAAATCTTCAAGTTCTAATATTCAAAACTTTCAGGCCTTTTATCGTTTGAATACGCCAGCCAAAAATATGGGACATCACACTCCAAAAACAAGCAACCCACTTCTTGTCACACTTTGTCTCAAAAAGCAAAAGACCCCCCCCACCCCTTTGTGTGATGTAATATGTGAATCGCCCTTTATTAGGGGCCATTAAAAAGTATATACTCTCAATTTCATTGATACCCCTTGAACATATGTGATTTTAATTTAACAAACCCCCCTAAACATTTGAATATATTGTTTATCTCAGTAAGTTCAGAGTTTGCAACACTTGTCCCATAACTGATACCTCAAAATTACAACATATTTGTGTAAAAATGATTGAGAGTCCAATCTTGCATGTTTAATGGTCAGAAGACAGTTTTATTTAGGATGCTTTATAATTCCTTGCCCAGTGTAAATTACATGAGTGTATGTACATTCTTTGAAGAGCCCCTCTCCCCTGTGTACGCTTTCATATGCTTTCTTGTGTACCCCATTCCCCTTTGGTACCCCTTTCCCCTTCAGGTTATACTTAATTACAACATATGTGTGTATAATGTTCCAAAAAACAGTTCCAAAATAATAGTGTAAAAATGATTGAGAATATTTGTTGGATAGAAATATGTTTAACTGTTTTTCTGTAGTCACAAATCTTAGGTTCAACTCAGCTATATTCAAACTAACTTCAAAGTTTTTCTCATTTCACCATTTACTAATTTCCATTTTCTTCCCACTTCCTTGTTTTACCAGGATTTGCAATGCACAGCAGATGTAGTCAACAGGTACCCCCACAATACATTTTCCTTCCCTTGTAAGTGATAAGAATAGTAAATACAATAAAATGTATTGACTACTTATACATATGACAGGATGAGCTAGTGCAAAATAGAACTATTGGCTTGAAACAACAAAAATTTTTTAGTGTACTAATGATACATAAAGCTGGTATTGATGATACATAAAGCTAGCTAAGGATCTTTTAACTTACTGACTAGTGGGAGAAGTGCCATACCAGGTCCCATTGTCTGTCCCACCACTCATCTTTGGTTTATCCCACCAGTATCAGGACCTTTGACTTGGCTGTCCTGATACTTGTGGGATAAACCAAAAGGTTTTTGGTGAGATGTCTCATTAAGCAAGTGTATAGACTTTCCTAAAAAATGTGGCATAGTTTTGGCAATTTCTGATTCCATCTGTCATATTTAAGCCTGACATCCAACATTGATTTTAATCTGGCAGCCCTACGGTGCCATCATTTTAGTTCTCTGCGATCAGGAAGTACTATTTGTATAGAAATGCTAATTTCAGTCTCCATTTCCTGCATAAGAGAGGAAGTAACACAAACCGCCATTAGATACAACAATGGAAGAGGTAAAAGCTCCTTCTGCATACATGGATTGCAGAAATTCTAATGGAAAGGAAGAGTGGAAATAATATCTTCATCTGCCCCCCAGTAAAATCCTTAAAAGATACCCAGCTAGGGACAATATGCACTACTGTTGAAACATACTGAATTAATCATATTCTTCATAAATGATGAAGCTACACCGAGTACTGAAGACTCTTTAAAGAATCTCCATGTAACTCAGTGGTTCTTAACCATTTTTGGAGGCACTGAGCCCCACTAGTCCTAAACATACATTCATTGAGCCCTTCATAGTTGGAAAAATAAAGTAGGCTTTTTTCCTTCACATTCAAAGCATATGTATTCTGTATTAATGCACAGTTTGGCCAAGAAGTGTCTGACAAATCATACAAATGGGATGAACACAACTGCTGAAACCCTGAAACTGACTAATGGAACCTCTGGAGTTTGATCCAACCCATGTTAAGAACCATTGATGTAACCAAAGTTTTATGTGTAAAAAACCCTTAAATGTACTCTCCAATGAGCTTGGAGTGTTGTTATAGAGTCAATATTAATTTTGTACATCTGAGTGAGTTCAACTTACAATACGCTGAATAAAAGTCTGCTCAGATCCACCTTTAAGTAGTATCATAATGTCATTTCTGGTGTGTTTTCTGTGCATAACTCTAGGCACGTTTTGTTCCTGTCACCACAAAACTTACCTAGAGCACCCTGGTTGTTCATCATCACTAAAGCTACCACTGCTTCCTGCTTTTGGTTCAGCATTTGCGTCAGATATATGTTCTTTAGAGCTTCCTTGCTCACTAATTTCTTCTTTATTGCCATTCTTCTCTGGATTTTTGCTTTCAACACTTTGTTCATCACATCTTTGGCTTTGCTCCCTCTCCTCTGAATCTGACCCTCCTATAGTAGTTAGACATTCATCATCTTTATCTAATTTTTTCTCATTCTTTAGTTCAGCATTTGTGTCAGAGGTACCTTCCTCAGAACTTCCCTGCTCAGGAATGTTTTCCATATTGCCATTCTGTTCTACATTCTTGTTTGCAATAAATTCTTCATTACATCTTTGGTTTTGCTCTCTCTCATCTGCATCTGACCCTCCAATAGCTGTTTCACATTCCATTGGACTCCCAACATCACTACTGGATGAGCTACATCCAAGTTGTGAACCTGAGGTAGAGGTTGATCCTGGCTGGGAATCTGAGGTAGAGACTACAATACGGTACTTTCCTCCAGGTTGATCTGAACTTTTATCATCTTTGTCTAATTTTTTCTCTTTCTTTAGTGTTGGATAAAATTCACCAATGCCTTAACAAAACATTCAAAAGACACTATGAGAAAAAAGCAACACTGCTTCATACTTTAAGGCAAGCTGGTCAATGTTTGTTATAACTACTTCACAACTTAGGCTTTCTTGGTGTTCTGTTCATTCAATGCTAATTCACAGATTCACTAATTCATACATTCATATTATATCTTATGCACACTTTCATTCATTCATATATTTAATTTTATGCATCATTGATTCATATGTTCATTTGTTTATACCTTTATTCATTTATGACTTCACTCCTTCATATATTCATACTTTCTTTCACTAACTCATTTTGTCATCTATTCCCATATTCAACTTCTTTACACATTTGTTCATATGTTTACTTATCCATAAATTCATTGGTTTATTGATTAATGCCCTCATTCATAAATTCAATTATTCAGATATTCATTCAAACAATAATAAAATCTGAAAACATAGATTGTCAATCAGCATAATAGCTAAAAGAGTATTCACCCTTCTGCCATGACGGTATGTCACAAACCCTCAAGGGATTTCCCCCACCTCCTGATGAATAACTTCCTTTCTTTGAAGGGGTTTTGGAGCTAGATCCAGCACCACTTGCTGAGCCAAGCTGCTTCCTAGGTGCTTTGGCTGCAACAGCTATGAACGAAAGATACCAATGATGTGAAAACATTACCTTCAAAACATGTCAAGAGAAATAAAACTTACAAGTCACTCCATATCAATAGGATTCACCCATAAAACCTGTAAAAATGTCCTAGGAACATTGCCTCACCATCTCTATTGATGCAAATATAAAAACATAATATTTAAACACAATGATCAATATGGATAATGAAATCTAACACTCACAAAGTGAGACAGTAATGAGAAAACTCAGAGTTTAGTCTAGGGATGTGCTGATGGGGGACGCAGGGAGTGTGAGGCCCCTGGAATACTTTCGAAATTGCAGGAAAGATGGTCAAAAGTCAGCCATGCTGCAAAAGAGTTGGCCACAGTATTTTCTGTGACTTTTCTTTTAGCAACAACAGTTGGTCAAATGGTCAAAATGCATGCCCTGGGTATTGTGTATTTAGCCTTGGGTCCACTACCTATACTGAGAATTTAGTGTGGGTGCAATTAATGTCATTTTATTTGTATAAGGTAATTCTCTCACTCTCTCTCTCTCTCTCTCTCTCTCTCTCTCTCTCTATA
>WIPJ01003964.1:127048-139283 GCA_018155075.1 Cassiopea andromeda | reverse complement strand
TCCATTCGTTAGCGACGAATTAAAAATCATTGTCAGTGGTTTTGTAATAATATCCCCTACATCTTTAATGATAGTTGTTGGGATCTTATCTGGACCCGCCGCTTTTCTATTCTTCAAATTTTTAATAGCATTATGCATATGAGTTTCATTTATAGTTTTGAATCATTTCGAAAGTACCCCTGCATGCTGATTGGTCAGAACAAGTTGCGAGAAAATAGACGTGATCGCAGCTATCACCAATCAAATCTTTTGTAGCTACAGGGCCGCTGAGAGAATTCAAAGGTCCCAGGGCAAACGAGAAAGACGAGACCCCTTGCGAGTGGAGCGAAGTACGCTCTCAAATGATCAATTTGCGCTAATGGAAAATGTTTTAACTTAACTTAATATAGCCATTTACTAAGTTCTCTTGGTGGGGGTGGTTAAAGAGATAATGCAACTTGAGCTATCCTATTTGCCAAGTAAATATCACCTATTTGCTGCATGTTTAGGTTTTTCAAAAATGCCAACAACCTTGGGGTATGACATTGCATTAATGTGTTACTTATTTATTGATAAAACTACTACTTACCTAGACAGCGATATCCAGGACAATCACACGTGTCATAGCATATGAAACCAGGCTTACACGGCTTCCATTCAGCACAGTTACGTCCAATCTAAAACTCATTAATTTAAATCTAATATTCATGTGATTACAAGATGAATGTGAGATTGCGGAAGTTGTGAAACCTTACAAGTTAATAGCATTGACGTAAGGGGGCTGAGGCTAGATTCATCCTCAGTTAGGTAGAAGCAATTTGCAATGGTTCTGAAATAGCAATTGAAATTTCTGACTGCTTCCCAAATGCTGTTGTCCTTCTGCATAGGCTGTTTACAATCCCTAAGGCCCTCCACACTCATTGCTAAGAAAATGGGAATTATTAAGCCGTAGCTGCAATTTGCGTAATTTTGACATGTTGATTAGCGATCATTTATTGAACTGTTCATCATTAGAGAAGAATGGCCAATAATTAAGTGACAGTATTGATATCTTTCAGCAAGATTTTTCCAGCATTGGTTTTTGATAACAATACTTAATTTGCTAATTTTGACATGTTGATAAGCGATCATTTATTGAACTGTTCATCATTAGAGAAGAATGGCCAATAATTAAGTGACAGTATTAATATCTTTCAGCAAGATTTTTCCAGCATTGGTTTTTGATAACAATACTTAATTTGCTAATTCATTAATTCGACCCAATGGTTGAAAGAAGAGCTGTTCAGGCCTATTGAAAAGATTGAATACATGATCTATATAAGGTTGGTAGCGTCTACACTAATACGTGGTCAGAACGCTCCGCATTCTAAAAGGTTTGTTTTCCATCGCATTAGAATGGACGAAAGGAAAAGCGTATCTAAAATATATCCTTTTTCATATTAAGACGCATAAATTTAGATGCCGTATTGCCTTCCGTCCATACTAATGCGGTTGAAAATGGATCCTTTAAAACACGAAAATTTCTGAAGACGTATTTATGTCGACGCTATATTAATGACAGGAGTAATTGCAGTAGGGCGTTGTGGCTTCAAAAACAGGGGCGGTAAAAACTTTTACTTTGTGCCTGTTCACTGTAGGACATCTTTTTATCTGCCTAGCCAATAAAACAGTGAATGAGCAAGAGATAACGTAAAACAATATTCATGTAGTATGTAGCAAGGAGTCAATTTAATCTCAATTTTAAGCAAATTGCTTGTCGACCAAACATCGAAGACGAATTTCACCTGAGATATGAATGGGGCCCACCAGGAAATCTAAATGTGTCCCGCCTGGCCATAAGGCACTGCATAGCAGGAACGATGTTGCCTGCAATCATTGTTGAACTGTTATCAAATACATACTCCATCGATTTTTGCGTGGGTACAACACGTAAATAAGTCAGATTTTTAAATTAGGTGTACATTTTTATTTATATCCATGCAAAAGGAACTATGAATTACAGGAGCAAAGTATTAAGCGAGATAAAGTTTGATATTTAACAGCATATGCTGTAATAAAGTGGCATACACACCAATGTTTCATTGTAATTCGTTGAGTAGTAGGTCCATCCAGCAGCTACCACCGCTGTAACATTATCTCTTTCATCCTCAGTAGATTTTTCGTTCAACTCACAAACCATTTCATCTTCATTGATGTTGAAAGTTTTGCATTGGTTGTTCATAATGCATTCATATTGGCATTGTGTTTTGTCTACGCCACGAAGAGTTAAGAATGTTTCTTGTAATTTCTTGTTTGGCTCTTCCACTGTAAAGTTAGCGTACCTTGTACATGCCAAGCGCAGAATCTCGGGATATGCTTGTGGTAGCATTACAAGAAAGAGAATGCACAAGCAGCTAAAAATGTAGTTTAAGAATGTGTTAGTTGAGGGCGAGATCCAAAGCTGGACCTTTTTGTGAGAAGTTTCTTAACACTATTGTCTGCTATAGGAAATACTGCCATTTGGGAAGCCACGCCACCCGGCCTACCCCCATTAGATCCACTCCTTTGTTAGTTCGACTTTAAGAGGTTGATGAGTACCATATTTTCTGGAATACAAGCCGCCCTCGAATAAAAGCCGCAGTTTTTTGACAACACAAGTTAAAAGCTGCCCTCAACTAGGAGAAGTGCTTAGGAGCAAAAATGATGCTAATAATACTAATTGAAATTAATCAATGAAATAACAGAACAATATTCAAAGTCAACACAACATAGACAATCCGCAGTGAAGCATAGTCTATAGTTAACTAGAAACGCCCTCTTAGCGTCACAAAAGGATAGTACTAGTGGGGTGACTCAGATCTACTCTTACGTCCCTAATAAGCGGGGAATCTTAAAAAGCAGCGGGTTGGAAAATTCCGTAAAACGTAATAAGGGGTTGGTTGGAAAGTTCCTTAAGATAAAATAAGCTGGAGGTTGGAGCAAGCGGAGTGGGGGTGGAAAGTTTGGGCTAATTGTGTAACAACCAGCTCAAGCACAAAATGCCCCGATTAGCATCACTGCAAACAAATACTTTTTGCATTCTTGCCACATATGTCTCATTTATTATTTGGGTAACTCAACAAAAGTACCAACTTTTGGCAGGCTTCTTCTAGAAAAATCGAAACTTTAATAAGCGGGATGGTTGGAACAGTTTCGGAAAAAAATAAGAAGGGGCTTTCATTCGGATCTAAGACTGTGCCATAGAGCAAAGGTTTTTGAGCTCAGGAAAGACAATCCCAGTTAGTATTGAGATATAATTCGTTTCTCAACTTCTCTTTCCTTATTGAATGCACTTACTGTGCACCACTTCGAATGGCCAAATGCGCGCGCAGCTTGTTATGGAGGCATATATAGAGCTTTTCATACATCTTCTGGCCTTGCTTGTAAGTAACAGCTTATAGTAAAATTTTGAATTTAAATGCATTTATTTTTATTATCAACTGGCGGGAAGTTCATTGAGCTGCACTCCATTTTTGTCTATTCGGCCTCCAGGTGCGGATCGAGGGGGCCATGAGTCTTTCCCATCAGGTTGCAATATTTTCTACAGCAAATAATAGTGTTAAAAGTTTCTCAAATGAAAAAGACAATAAAGGCCCCCTTACCCCAAAGTCCAGCTCTGGATCTACCCCTGTCTGTTGCTTAGTTTCTTTTGAGTAGGCAGTTACATCTAGCTTTATCAGCTAATTTAGGTCTACTATGCATGCCGCATCCAGGCATTCACTAAGACTACCACAACGGGTCCCTTCGACAAAGGTAAACAATGTTTTCTACTCGCATATTCCCTGCTTCTAACGATGAACAACAAAGAATTTTATAGGACTAGGCCAGTACCAATCCAAACACCTATTGTAAACTAGAGTCATTCTCGCTCCCAAAAATTTAGAATTGAAGAGATTTGACAAATTTACATAGGCTACATAAGAAACAAGCATTCTACCTTCACTCTGGATGCTTCTTAATATTTCATCAGATCCAGTCTTAAATTCTTTTCACTGTTTCTTAAAATCTTAAGAATGTCAGTGAATATAGCAACCCTTTCTTATTTTATTTTGTGTAGGCTGCTATAACTAGCATTTTCAGCTAATTTAGGCCTACTATTATTGCCGCATCCATGCGTGGGACCCCTAGTTTAACGTCCCTTCCGAGGGACGGCCGAGTGAGCTGTTTTGGTCGTTCATCTGGAGGTCTCCCATCCAGTTTCTGGCCGTATACAGCCATGCTTAACTTCAGTTAAGCTAATGGAACTGGCTGCGACGCTTGGCCACTCACCCATACATGTCTGACAAAAGCCATGTTTGTTCTGACAATGGTAGCTGGCAGCCTCTCCCTATTTCCAACTTTACTTACAACATATTTATTAGTATTTCCATCTGACCCAAGATTCAGGTCCATAAAAACTAAAGACCAAAGATTTTAAAATTCGTTGCTTTGTGATTATGGAAGTAGCTGTGTTTTTCCAACTTTTGACAAGTGAAATAATTGCAGCTTTTGCAATGGAAATACGTCTCTTCACTTCTGTTGAAATTTTCATAATTTTCGGTGATCATTGCTCCACGATAAATAATCAGTTGTGTAGCTGCCCTGTAATCTTTTTTCTTTGTCATTTTGCCTGCTCCCCTTTATTGTTGCTCTGTAATTTACATAGCTTTCCTAATCTATAAAGGAAAATTCTCTATGCACTTTTTCATAAGGCTAAAAGGGTGTTGTCAAAGCAATTTTCTGGGGTTTACACCTCTACTCAGTAATAAACTATTCCAAGTATTTTCCATTTTTTAACTTGTAGTACTAGTTGTATCTTAAACTTTGCCCTAATGATTATTTTACTTGACCAGTATTACAAGTACCATCATCCTCCCATTGTATCTTTCCTAACTAGAAACCGATAGAGGTACCTTGAGGCAGCTGTAGTTACATCACCACAGTAATCGTTGTAAAAGAATGCCCCTACAAGGTCTCGCTCAATTTTATTTCCATTACCTTTATTGCCTCTATGTCTCCCGACCTATCATTGTTCGATCGTGCTGTTCGTTTGTTTTAGAAACACATTTTAGTTTATATGTGGAAAGAATAATTCTATCAACGTAATTTTTCTTTCTGTTAGCATTAAGATTGCTAGAACGTATAAGACAGATGAGGGATTAAATCTATATTGTGGAAAAATACTGCAAACTTAGTTCTTGTAGTGTCCTTCATCAGAATGCTATGAAGTCACAGCTTGATTGGAAGTTCCTAATAGATTCGAGGACAAATATTTTAATCTACAAAAAGGTCCTTGCAGTCTACTTTCACCATACTTAGGGATAGATCCAGACGAGAACCAAGGGGGCTTGACCCCTGTTCAGACTCTCCAGGCCCCTTGTCTAATTGATCTAAAATTTCGTCAAAATTGGTTAAGTTATTGTAGTTTGGTCAGGGCCTAGGAGGATAAAATTCTTGGCTTTGGATTTGAATTTCTCCTTTACATAGATCATAGTTAATAGAATACTGACTGGTTAGAAAGCTTGCCTTGAAAACAAAGCGTCTGTTGGTTTATGTTGAACAACTTCGAAAATGCGTCATGTGACCAAAGAAGGTACAAGTTGTAAACATGGACAGGAGCTGTGATAGCAAAATTCTGTAGGCCGATGTCAAGATCAGCCATCAAGGTATTTCACCATAATACGCTTCCAGGGTTAGGGTTTGGCTAAGGGTTAGGGTTTTTGAAAGGGTTAGGGCTAGGGTTTTTTGAGGGTTAGGGTTACGGGAAGTTTAAGGCTTTTGGTAGGGTTAGGGTTAGGGCTAGCGTTAGTTTTCTTACTTCCGCCATTACGAAATTGCCCAAATATGGTAAAACATGCGCTGTTTTGGAAGGGTGTTTGTATTGTATGTTCGTAACCATATGGTAAACCGTAAATTTTTTCCATATTCTTAAACAGCTTGGTGTTTACTTTCGTTTGATATATATATATATTGTTTGGAAAGTGATTGATGGCTAATCTTGACATCCGCCTATTCTGTATATAATTCCAATGTTCTGGAGAGTATTGCGTTATTAGAAAGTGATATGGATAGCCAATTGGAGTTGAAGAAGGCAACTTACAATGTAGGTAGTATTTTATGTACTTTTTAAGGATATTAATCACTTTGTTCGGTTTCTTATCTTTGGATTTGTAACGCTATCTCACATCGAGCTTTCATGTATCTTGTAGGCCAGACAAGAAGCTTTTGTAACAGCTACTTCTAATGTCTACCTGGCAACTACTCAATCAAAAATTTCAACTGGCTTTTTATCTACCTAACTTTGTTGTTGTGACGACAGGCTTGACTTTAGCATAGAGTCAGTTTCTTTACGCGCATTTTACATGTGGTTATTCATTGCGACTGCTAATTGCCATGCCATCAATTTTTATACAGCAAGAGACTCAAGGAGCAACTATGAAAGATTTAGAGGCTTATAAATACAACTTCAAAGGAAACAAAAACATGCCAGAAGCCAGAACATGCAATTATGTATGACAAACAGAGTTAAAAGTTGCACTTGGGCACTTAAAACGCAGCGAAGAACAGCGAATGTCAGTTATTGCATTAATATTTCTCAAAATTATCGAATACATGAATAAAAATATTCACTGAAGGTCCTCACACAGGGGCAGATCCAGGGAGTTAAAGGGCTGTGGCCCCTCCCAAACAGTAATAATTTTTGTAGAAAGCTATGTTTTAGATACTTTTTCCATGAATAGGACAAAAAACTGAATTAGATGCCCCCAAAGTCCAGCTTTGTTCCTTCTTTCGCGGCGATTCTGAATCAAACAATGCTAGCGTAGACTTCACATATGGTTGTTTAATTAGTCTGGAAGTCAGCTATGACACAAGTAACCTTGTTTGTACACCTTTGTACGATATCTCTACTGCGAAATGTTTACGCGTTCAAGTTGTCTTGTACTCTCTTTTGTCACGTGATGCAATTTTTCAAGAACAAGAAGATATTGCGCAATACCGAAGAGCTTCCTAACCAGTATCTTTTCTATTAACTATGCCTTGATAATCAATACAAGTATTAAAGCTCCCAGTTGGCAAGCAAAAGTAAACAGAGCTTTCTGTATGCATTTTGCTGGCTGGATTACGAGCACCTGTGGGATTAAGAATATTCAATTCAGAACCCAGGTTGCCTGTAAAATACACTAGTAAATCACTGTGCAATTTACAGGTGACGTGGGTTCGGAATATCCATGCTTCTATGCTATAAGCCCAACATTTGATTTCATAACGGTAAATAACGGTAAATAATCCAGTGACATGCAACCAGTAATTTGCTCAAAGTAGCTTTGAGCACTATTGAAATTGTGTATTCTACAGGCGACTTAAGCTCTGAACATCTTGTGTCTTAGCCATAGTCTTGACATGTGATTCTATGTTTGATCCATGAATCGTTGAGTAGCAGTCAGCTAAATGCGCAAGGAAAGCTTTGCTAATGCTTGTTTGTAGACATCTTTACGGGCAGCATTGTTGAAAGTATAGTATTTTCCACATATAAGCTACAATTCCCCCGCAGAGAAGATTCCTCTTAGGTTAAGGAATTATAATTTAATCAAGCATTCAACAACATCTATTATACCATTATTCCCAAACATGGATAGATTGTCCTCTGTAAGAAATTTAGCTGATTTCAGGGAGGAATTGAAAGCTATCGTCATCGATCGCACAAATAGTAAAGAAAAAATTCCTACATTTGACAAAAAATTTATGACCAATGATTCCAGCTAGTGATGATCCATACATGCATTGCGCCAGTTTAATGCAGTAAAAGGGGAATCGCTTTTATGGTATTGCAGTGAAAGGGAAACGGCAAGGAAAAGGTAGAGAAACACTATACTTTAGGCAATGTAGAGATTCTTATCAACAATATCCTTGGCATTCAACAATGATTTCAAAATATGTAGTGTTTACAGGGGCATGCCAAAGTAGGAGGTGTGGGGTATGTCTCGAAAAATTCGTTTGGTACACCTCGCACTCAAAAAACCCTGGGCAAGCCACTAAATGTGCACCTACCTTATTGACACATTTGTTTCTAAAGTGAACATAGCAAATTATTATCTAATGACAATATGAAAATTGAGGCTGAGTTAGGGATCATTCACCCGTTACGCAATGCCTCTAAAGAGGTTGTAGGTTGCAGTGATTTGGTATACTATTGTTTGGTATATATGGAGGCCTATGCTACAGAGCGTTATGAGAGGGGGAGGGGGTCTCAAAAACGGTAATTGTGGCATTTCGTAACTGGTGAATGACACCTTAACTTACTTACCTTTTCATATTAATTTGTGACATGGCTCGCGCATGCAAGCTTTGTAGTGCGCAGCACTTAGTAGATGCACCTTTAATTGCTGATGAAGCATACCATGTTTTCATTAGCACACTTCAACGTAAGACTGATCTTCTGGATTTGCATGCATCCTCATAACTAATTAATTGTTTTTATGAGCATTGGTAATTAATTTACAGAAAGCTAAAAAAACTCAGCAGGATCCTGGTTCATGGAATTTACCTGCACTGTACAAGCACCAGCTACGTCCATCCCTTCGCAGACAGTGTAGCATGAATAAGTAATTGGGAATTGTCATTGAATAATCCTATCAATGGTAGAGCATCTAATGTAGAGGTCACTAACCACCGACCCCAAGGCTAGATTCACCCCCAGTGACCACCCAATTTGGCCCCAGTTCTTGCAGAAAGAGTACAATATAATTTAAGCAACATGCTACTTCGAGGAGATTCCTATGTATCTGTTACATTGTGCAGTTTTTGTAATCTCCCAAATTCACTCCTCCCACTGCAGCCCTCAAACTAAACTGCACTTTGCAAAATAGGGATCCACATTGTCTGTATCTGGCCCCTGCTAGAGTAGTATATAGTGAATAGTCTGTTGATACTACAGAACTTTACCACAGCACGAAAAGCGGCAACATTATTTTGACGTACTGAAAAGCTTTTTCGTCCGACACTCATCAACGTATAAAAAAGCTTTCATACTCTGATGAGTGTCGAACAAAAATGCTTTTACTTAAAATAATGTTGCCACATTTTGTGCTGTGGTAAAGTATATAGTGACTTTAGCCCTGGATCCGAAGAAGGTTAGTGATCCCTGCTTTATTCGAACAGATGGAGTTGTTATCCCTCAAGCAATTCACGCCTTAAGCAATATACGATACAGCAGCTTTCACTCTCCCGCCACTGTCTTTATGTTATGGCAGGGTATTTTCCGGATAGTAGAAGATCTATAAAATCTGCTTGGATTTCGTCTATGACCTCATGCTGCCCATTTATTACAGAAAATCAGAGCCTTTCGCGTTCTTTCGGGGCACATTGCAGTTTAACACGGTAGCTTAAATTCAGCTCTGAAAATGGACCAAGGTTGAACTCTTTTTACAACGGCCATTGAAGTCGTGCTCCCAGCTGATTGACCTTAAAAGTATCATGAGTGAAGAAGACGCTAGCCTTCTCTCGGTTGCTCTTTTCTTTTGGCAGCACTCATCAATTCTACTTCACCAGTATTTATCGTTATGTTATTCGGTCGGCTTTCTGCATGTAGTGTATCAATTCATCTTTGCAACCTTTGTCTGTGTCAGCTATCAATATACTTCACACCTTGGATACAGTAAATACCACCAAATAAGAACCTACAACTTTGAGTTGAGCCTGTTGATGCTCTTATACAATGAGGTAATTCTAGTTATCAGGGTTCTGGGTATTAATACAGAGTTCAAAAAGTCCGGGGAAAATGATAGTTATAATTTCATGCAATTGATAGTAAACAATTATGCGTATAAATAAATATGAAGCTCGGACTTCATAGTTTAGCACCTATAACATTGTACGCCTCATTGCTTAGCACCTATTTCGTTGTACGTGTTTATAGATCAGTAGAATAGTCAAGAGACTCTGAAGTCTGATGTCCTGTGTCCGAAGCACGGCGAATATATATTAACGCAGTGCAGTTGAAACTGTGTGCAATTAACTCTACAATGTCTGCTTCTTCGCGTGCTGCGCTATTGAATTGATTGCTGTATGATTAGCGATGCGTCTGCTTACAAGCAATGCCCTCCAAATCAAAAACACATCTACCTAGGTTTCAGTGAGAGTTTATTTCGGTCTTCTAAAGTTGACAGAATTATCATACTTGTGAAGAGAGAGAAACATATAAGGGTAATGTTTGGGTAATGGGTGCGCTTAGGAGCTTTAGATTACTAGATTAATAGATTTAGAGTACTGTTGATAAACTTTTAAGTTCTGTCAGCAAATTTGTGCAATGTTATCCTCGGAATAGCATATGATTTTAAGCTCAAGTTGCAGCTTTTCATAGATCATGTAAAATGCTGAATTAGGTGTACTGTCAAGAAATATAAATAGCGCAATAAAGTTCCATCGAAACATATTACGATTTTTCAGCAAATTTTTTATCACAATGGCAAATGACTCTTGGCTGACACCATGCCTGGGTCTAGGGTCCAGTGATTTCCATTTTGAATTTGTGTGTATCTATGCCGTTTAATATAGGTAATATCAAGTTTTGAAGACATGAAGACTCAATTTCCATCCCCTCCTCCGCATCAAAAAATTAATTCTTGTTTTCAAATCACAAAAATTTTTTCTATATTTTGCTGTCAAAGCAGCTAATGAAAATTGAAAGTGTGAAGTCACTCCTTTTCATAAGACATACGTCACATGTTGCTAAATCACTGAATTGCTCACTTCTCCCATTGGTCCATGAAACAAAGGATGACGTAGAGAAGGCTTCTCTATCCATTACGAGATTTTATTTCAAGTAGAGGCTCACTTTTGCGGACTTTTTGTCAAGGATTAGAACAATCAAAACAACAGTCAAGGTTTTATGGGACTGACAACTGGAGTTTGGGGGAGGGAGGTGAAAAATTTGACATGTAATAGTTCTTTGTTGGAGTAAGGGTATTAAAAACATTTTTAACATCTGTTTTAAATCAAAATCTAGTATTTGTCGTATGTGAGATATATCTTGCAAGCATTGAAAATAGCTTTTCCTTTAAACAAAACAGGCAAAATTGAGCAGTGATGGTGTCAATTTGCCAGACATTGCAATAGCCAAATATGAAAAAGTAAAAGGTAACCTAATGTTTATCATAGTCTTGGCGATAAGGTATCGAGAATATGAGAATAGACGCAACCAGTTATTAATACTTAATAGATATATTAGTACAAAACAGACAATAATTCATATTGATTAAATGCATAGTTTTGATGCATATATTTGAAAAGTTCCAGGGGGTGCCAAAAGCAGCTCCTAATTGTATCTTTACTAATGGAGGACAATATTTCAATGTGAAAATGTTGATTTAAGGGTTGATATTTCTTTGACATTTCGGAACGTTACTTTCTTAATTTTTAGTATCAAAGAAAATATTGCAAAAGTTAGGAGTAAGGAAGAACATCTTGGATGAGAAAGACATGGCACATTTATTGGATGTGGAGGACATTATAATCCATGATAATTATCCACATCCTTCATTAGTTAATACAAATACTGATGCCTTGCAACAGGTATTTACTACAAATGCATGGAAAAAATTACTGTACTACAGAAGTTATCACTTGCAATCATCATCAAGACTTTTTAAAAATAGAATCTTTTCATGGGACATAGAGCATATTTGCATAGTATTACAAACAATTAAATTCAACTCTTTAAGATGAAAGGAGTAGTAAAATGAATGGAAATATGTATATTGAGTGAAGTGTGAACATTTCAAGGCAGAATTAAGCTTGACAAATTTGCCATATCAAAACAAAGCTGGCTTGCTTTGCTAATGAAGCATCCAATAAGCACAATCATTGTCATAAGCAGTTTGCACTAACATTCTGTTGCTATAATGGCTAGGTTATGCCCAAGCAAATTATTTCTGTAACCTGCAGTTGATGTAAGATTAACATGAATTATAGATTATCTTTACCTTCTGACAACTTATCTATTTACTGCTCTTGCTTTTAAAGGGTTTGGAATACTGTTAGGTTAAATCTAAATTACATCTTATCTTCAAGACTTCAGAGGTTACAATTTATGCTTGTTTTTTTGCATTCAGTTGAAAAATTAAAAAAAGACTGGTCATGTCCAAAATGCAATTACCCAGAACATGCCAACATGATAATGTGTAATCTCTGTGAGACATGGTACCACTCGTAAGCACTTCTTTATTTGTGCAGATTTTAAATCTTTGATAAATATTGGAAA
>WIPJ01003964.1:81055-101065 GCA_018155075.1 Cassiopea andromeda | reverse complement strand
TATACAGACATATATAATAACCCAATTTTTAAAGCATTTTTCGCATGTTCTATTCTACACATTGTTATAAATATATAAATAGTACATATATCGCATTCCTTTGTGATAATGAATTAGGAAGGCAGGTCCAGCTTCATCACAATAAATTGTGGTATAATATTTATTGTTTCGAAAAAGCATTAGGATCCTTAACTGAATCGCCGATGAATAATTAATGAAATAAAAATTTTAAAGGGTCCTGTTTTAAGCTAGAAAGGGTTTTGTTCAGCATTTGCTAGTCTACAGAGGCAATAGCTGTGTAAACATACCTGTGCTATTTTCATACTGATAGGCCATATTAAAATGCAGGAAACGAGTAAAAAATGCCATCTCATCAAATATGCATAGGATCTCTCTATTATCCCTAAATAGTGTCTTGAATGTTTCTTGTAGCTGTGTCATACGTAATTGCAAAATAATAGCTTGTTCAACAATTAATGGGCTATCCCATTTGCATTGACAGTTAATATCACCCTAGAAGTTAAGACGTTCTTTACATTCAGTATAAATACAATGTCTGCTAACAGTCTTTGAATGAATCATATAAGTTCTACCTTAGACGAGCCACCAACAATTCCCTCCTCCGAAAAACAATGCTATTTGAAGGGTATCTGGCAGTAACTTTTGAGAGAAGTGATGGTTATTGAACGTGGCTTATACATTGCCGCGGAAATAGAAATTTCTTAAAACGGTATGGGTGCTTCAGATACTTTTGACTGACATTTTTCTTCAATAAAGTCCGGCGGACTATAAGATAAGCAATGCTGCATTGAAATTTTCAGCACTCTGAAACAACTGTATTCTACCTTCATGCAAGACATATTCAATGCAAAATCTTATAGTTACTTATTGACAGAAACAAATAACAGAAAAACTAAAGTCAAAATCATGTCAACTTTAGCTCAAATAGCCTCCGATCTCTAGGACCTCCTTTGTGCATACCTACCTCTGTGCAGAGATGTGTGTATGGGGGGCTTGGTGGGCGTGCATTGTCCAAAATCTGACTGTGAGCGAAGCTGTACGAAGTTCATTATGCTGCAAGAGAATGTGCATCCCAATTGGAGATAGCGCTCTCTGTAGTTCTTTGGTTCTATACGTCATAGCAGTTGGTCAAATAGTAAAAATGCCCCTCCCCCAAACGGAAAGTGCCTAGGTACATCCCTACTTTCGTGTAAAGCTAAAAATGCGGACCAAGGTCTTTTATCTGTTAAGGATGAATGTAATTCTGCTATTGTGTCGTTCTCTATGTAAATCCACCGCTATCTTAATTGCCAACTTCAGAAATAATTTTCTTGAAATATCATTTCCCTTCATCTCGTTTTGTCCCATATTCTAGTCTTTCTTCATTTTCCTAATCGCTCTCTTTCATCAAACAAATACTTAAATTTTTGCAATATTGTAGATGATATGACTCGCTTTCTGCACCTTCGACAATAATGTCAAACTTTACGCGTAATTCTTCATTCTTACGGACAGTTGTTGACAAGGTAAGAGGATGCTGTCCAAGCAAGGTTCTAAGTTAAACAATCGTGAAAGTCCTATATCGAAATATCTAGCGACTGTTGTCCAAACTTTTTTACCAATGAAAACCTTTTCCATAATTCTTTTTGGTGGACTACTTCATAGCTATTTGGCAAAAATAGGAGGCAATTGTTTTTTAAATAAATCGATAAAGTGGCTTTATAATAATCAATGACATGTTAAAATATTACACGATATTTTCAATGGAACTAGTACATTATTCTGCAATGAACCCTATGAATAATGTACCCTATCACTTTGAGATATACGTAATTTTATTAGATACTTAACTCAAGGCGTATATAGTTCACTCATTTATTCATTTAAAAGAGGGTGGTTCTTCTGTAAGAGATGATTTACAATTTTACCTCCTTCTACACTGTACTTGTATATCTTATTTAAAAATTGCAATTATAAAATAAGGAACCTAACAAAATGGTTTGAAAGGCCTAAAAAATGTCTAAAATCTGGAAATAACTATATATAATTAACACAATTAGGATGCGTGTGAAATATACTGACATAGGCTAGTTTAGGTACTTAAGGGCGTTCATTGACGAAATTTGGCCTCAGTTGGCATTTCGTATCTCTGAATGGAAAACATTTCTGTCCGTTAGCGGAGCTTCTTAAATTCAACGTTAAGTCAATATTTGTATATCGAAGACTGCGAGTGGCATTAACGGAGTTTTTAGTAAAATATTGCAAAGGCATTTGGGAGCAATGCTATTTAAGGACGCAAGGACTGTTAAATGTACTTGTCTATTGTTCAACTCCTCAGTTGTTTTCCAACCTTAGCTTTGGATCCAAGGTTGCTAGGAGCACCAAAATGACTGCTGGTCACGATGCGTGCTGTGCAATGGAGCCTCTGCGATTGTAAGTCGTCACTGGAATTGCAACAGCCCCAAACAGAGCAGCAGTATTTTTAGGTCTCTTTTCATTGCATATTAGTATTACAAATCCCTTTATAGTTAGTTACTTGATGTATCTCAATATCAACACATATTACACAGCAACCATTGAAGATTTTGACAATAGTAGCCCCTCTGGGAAATACTGGCTAGATAGATTACGCAAAATTGTTGAAAATTTTACAGAAAAATCTAATATTTACTTCTGCGATGTTTTTGATTGTCTAGATTCAACAATGCTCTACATACGTAATTTATGCTTACATTGTATATTTAGTAAGACATGATTTCCCACTTCTGAGAATGCAAAGAAGGCAGTAGAAATGACCGATATGACTGCCACCAGGATGTTCTTGGCAAGAAGCCATCTTGCTTAGATTGCAATGGGAGAAAATTGAGAACAATGCGGTTATTTATGGAAAAATTAAATGCAATTTAAATAAACTAAAATTTCAAATCTCACTATTACAAGGTAATTCGTAATTGGCTATCCTGAGTTACAATACATGCAAAAACGTAACAAGTGTTGTATATAAGACAAAACAAACAACTAAAATATTTAAAGCAAAGTAGATCCGGGTTGTTCCATGGTTTGTTTCTGCAGCAGAAGATGTTGTAGGTTGTTCGAATTGAAATTGTAGATAGCTTAGAAATGGGAAAGCAATGTGCTGGTTATCGATAGAGAGGGAGTCGCACATTTTAAGAAATGGAAGACATGAGTTAGCATAGATCCCAAGAGAGCTCATTGAGAGATTTACAAAGGTTACAGATTTGTACTGATGACTTCTCAGATCTGAGAATAGTCTCTAGAGTTTTAAGTGCGTTCTGTCTGTATTATTGCTTAAGTTTTGCTTCAAAGCCTATCGTTAATTCCAAAATATAAAGACAGTTATCTTTAGTTTTAAAAGGTAGGTCAGGACGTAAATCACCAGCGGTAATGATTGAGGGTGAAGGGAAACCTGGAATCTCCGCATACAGTGAAGATCCTTTAACTACTTTCAATAATGGAAACTTCTATAACAAATTACAATACAACTGTAGACCTCGGTCATAAAGGTAGTCTATAGGTGACTACTTGGACAGTTACAATATAAATTGAAGAAGTAAGATGAAAAAGATAGAAAGTAAAACTCGATCAAATGGTTAGAATTGTGTTAGTACAGGACTGTCTCAATCTTCATTTTTTCAGTAACATTTGTAATAGGTAGTTAGGAAGGTCATTGTGGTGATCTTTGGAATTATGTAGTCCTATAATTCAGGCCCTGTAACATGTCCAGGAATCCCAATGAAGGTTAATCAAGTACCCCTAAGAGTGCTGATTGATAAGTTAATATACTTTACTTCGGAGAAGAGATGTTCCTGCTGCCTTACTAAGGAGAGGCACTTTTATGTTTCCGGTGAAAGTTTTTCTTTATCTTTAATGCAAATCCCACTTTAAGTTAAGAACGTATAGATATTTATTAGGGAGAATTAGAAGTAGATCAGGCCGAAGATTGTCGCCAGTTATAGCAGAAGGGTTTAGGAAACCAGGAAGATCAACATAAATAGTAGACTCAACAGACTAGAATGTTATTGCTAGAAAAATAAGGATACAATTATGGCGCCAAGTGTATCTACCTTGTTCTAAGTAAGCTTCACAACCTGAAACGACATTAAGGAGGGTTTCAGGCAGTAAGCAGAATGAACAATCGGGAGTGGGTGGCATGCCCCATTTAACAAGACTTTTTCGAGTTGAAAGAGAATTATTAAAGTAAAGAATAGTAAAAGTAAAGATATGCTTGGACAGATCACGTTGCACTAAAGACGAAACAGAGTTCAGTGAAGATAACAAAGCTTCAAGCATATTGGAGAAGAATGAGCCTTGAGATATCAGGTGATTTTTGAGACCATCTTCATGCTCATTTTGCATGGCTTTTAGCGTTCCTATACAAATCATGTTGAGTATTAGTGTGATTTGAAGTAGACCTCCAGAGCTCCTTCATATCTTCATTTTGCGAGTTTTTGATTGCATTTCGTAGAAAAGTTTGACATTGAATGAATTTAGTGGACGGAAGTTGAATATCTAAGCCATAGTTGGTTTGCGGAAGGATAATGTTGCTTAGTATAGCAGAGATCCGAAGGTCTAACAATTTAAAGATGTATTGAGCAATAACATTATGTAGATGTTCACATACCCAAGTTTTTAGGAGGAGTGGCAACGGTGAAGTGCTAGGAGAGTTTAGAGAGAAGATATCTATTATAGAGGGCAAATTTTCTTTTTGGATGCAGAGGAAGAAGATCAGCTTCAGTGAGGATGGAAGTACTTCAGTGAGGATTTCATACCATTCAGATTTGTACGTAGCATTTGGCATATTAAAATCAAAATAGCGCCCAAGGTAGCGAAAGGAATCGCCTGTCTTTACAGCAGGGATAAGATCACCATCGATTACCAGTTTTGGCTGGAATTGAATCGATCTGGTTGAGTGCTTTTTATTCCAAATTTTGCACATTTATCAACCCTTATATGCCTACCAGCCCATTTGCACCAAGTGTAAAAAAAATTTAACAAGATTTGATTTTCTTGTCCATGAGCACTAATTATGACAGCATCATAAGCAAACTGAAGCCAGTGAATAGGAACAAAAGAAGAGCCAGGACCATAACTTGCTGGGAAGTCAAATAGACTATATTTTTCCTCTTTTATATGTTGAATGAATTTGCTAAGGAAATCACCCTGTAGAACACCGCATCCTACATGAAGAAACGGAGAACTGAACTGCGATGTGATAATAGAAGTATGACAATCGGTGTAAAGGTTTCTAATAAGGTTCTTTATATGGTTGAGTATATGGTGATACTTAAGGACATCAAAAATGAGTATGTAATGATGAACTTCCTCAAAGGCATTGTTGAGGCCTAGTGGTTTATTAATAAGATATCTTGGCCTAATACGAGCCTTGTTAATGATGTTAGTCATTTGAGAGGTATGTTCAAGATTGTCAGAGTCAGATACGTTCGTAAGAATGAGCAGCGCTTAAAAGAAATAATTGACAGTTGATCAAACGGACAAGGTGAACTGGAAGATTTGATTTGGAGAATTATTTTGGTTTCTTGTTGATAAGACGGGGGGTTTAAGGGAATCTAAATTGTGAAAGAGCGAAGAAAGGGATCCATGGTGGAATTCAAAAACATCTGGTAGGGATCTTAGAAGTGAATGTGTTGCGAAAATAGGAAATACAATAATCCTTGGTAAAGGAAGGATGTTGATTGTCTTTTGATGACTTTTGATGACAGAAAACGCTTGACATAACCCCAGAACGAATTTCCAATTAACCTTTCTTGATAAAAATTGGTACCAGTTGTTCTTGTATCATCACCACAATTGCTATTTCTTAATATGTGCCGCAGCTTCTTGAGGCGAACTTTATCTCTTCAATATCACCACCCGACCGTTTGAGAGCTTTCAGAATTCTATTCAGATCTTTTGCGTTTTGTCTTTGTATTTTGCAGACATTTTTCTGTTGTTTGTGCTGTTTACAGATACGCATACATCTTTGAAGTAATTGTAGACGACGCCGTTGAGTTCTTTTATTATAATCCGTTGAGCTGATTGGCTTGCTTAAAAATTTCGCTTTGAACAAGTCGCTGGCAGCTGACCACTGTGGTGAAGATTTCACCCCATTTTGTATATACCTTCGTTTTCCTAATCAAAATGAATACTTGATAATGATTCACAATTGCTCTCCTCAAATTCTCCTGAAGTACTATAAATTTCATTTTCATAACTACCCTCATCCAAGTTCATGATCAAATTCTCCTGGTGGTCTTGGATAACTCGACTAGAGCCTTGGTGAGCTTGTAATCCTGTAAGTCCTATGCATTGCTTTCCCCAGGTACATTTCACATCCTTATCATCATTTGTGATTACAGGCATAGAATCTGCAGAATTTTTTTTCTGAATAGAGCTGTCAGCACCATTATAGCCATCATCAATATTCAACTTTTTCTTGCAATGCCATGAATGGCGGCCTATTGATATTAAGTCTTTTCCACAAAGTGTGCAAGCAACAAAAAGGAGGCATAATGCAATAAACGATGAACGAAACCTTGCAGAGATACGATAGTGACATTCCCCTTAAAATAGCCAAAGTAGCACTGTGAACATCCAAGTATGAGAGTTTTTGAGAAACTCAAGACGCGTATAAACACGACTTATCGCAGTGATGCTCTGTTTCATAATAATAATAATTTTTTTAATCCTTCATTGTCGTATACATAAACTAACATACAAAGACACATCTTTCTTATGCCAGGTAATTTGAATTCGGTTGAATTAAGTACAGATATTTTTATTAGATAAAAAAATACATAATTGTAACATGAAAAGCTAAAAGCGAAATAAGAGACAGTACGATAGAAGGTCCGGGTCGGTCCATGGTTTGTTGCGCATGCAACTGATGTAATAGCTTTGTGCTAATTATTATGTTAGTTAATTTAGTGATTATATGGCTAGTCTGGCCCTTGTTAATAGATAGATCGGTGCACATCTGAATGAAGGAATTGCAGGACTGCCCAAAGATGCCAAGAGAACTTATAGACAAGTTAACAAATTTGACGTGACGGTATTTTGATTTAGAACATGCAAGACATAGCGCTATTTTTCAAACTTTCTACTAGCGTTGTTATTTAGATTTGTTTCAAAGCCCATACTCAGTTCTACAACATAGAGAATATTGGAAGTTGAGATGAGCATGTCAGGAAGTAGGTCATCACCGGTGATGCGAGAAAGGAAAAATATTGTAGGAGATCAGCATAGAAACTACAATGATTCAAACACTGCAATGATGAGGCCAAGAAGTTCAGTGCAGATTCATGTCTCCATGTGAAGCGGCCTTCATTGAGATAAGTTTTACAGCCTACAAAAACCTGGAGAAGGGCTCAAGTTGTAAGGAAAAGGAACAGTCAGACGTGTTGGAGAAATTCCACAGTGTGAGATTTTTTCGAGCTGCGAGTGATTTATTAAGATACCTGAAAGTGAAATTAAAAATATTTTTGAGAAGTTTGCTTTGAGTAGAAGATCAAAGAGAATTAACAGCTTTCAAAGAGTAATTGAGAATAGAAGTAATTACGAAACCTTGTGAGGTTAAGTTGGAACTGAGCTTTTCAGCATGATTCTGGCGTACAGCTTTTAAAACTTGTTTGGTATTTCGGTATGTACCGTATTGTATACTCATACCAAAACTGATGCTTCTTCAAAGAGATATAATTGCATCACGAGATAAGATTTCAAGGCATTACGTAGGACGGTCTGAAATTGCTGGCATTTGACAGAAGGAAGAAGAAGGTTTAAGCAAAAAAATCTGTTATGAAGACTTATTCCGCTAAGAGTGGCGTTGATTAGAAGATCTAACCATTGCCTGACAAGTATCACTACAACATTATCATGATTCTCAATGACCCATGTCTTAGGAAGATCAGCAACAGTAAGATGCCAGGAGAACTTAGAAGGGACGTAGCGTTGATAGAGTAGAAGCCTGTTTTGGGAAGGATGTGTAGCAAGTCAACAACTTTCATCATATCAAGAAGAGATAATTTAAGGTGAACTTTATGTTTTTCGTTGTCAATTTCAAAATTAAAGTACTGTCCAAGATATTTGAATGATTCGCCACTGTTGACAACTGGCAAGAGTTCACTGTTGATAAAGAGCTCGGATAGAAATTGAAGAGATCTGGAGAAAAATTGTTTGATTCCAAAAGTGACGCATTTACCAACTCTGATAATCATATTAGTCCTTTGGCACCACTTGATAAAACAGTTTAAAAGGAGCTGATTTTCACGCTCGTCAATTGTTACCACGCCGTATCGTCTACAAAATGCAACCTATGGAAGAGACGATGAGAAGAGAAGCCGAGTTGTTTGTATTTCTCTTGCTTAATGAATTGAATGAATATATTGAAATACATGTTGAAAAGAAGGAGGGGGCTGAGGCAATCTTCTTGAAGGACGTCCCGGCAAATGGGGAGTGCAGGGGCAGTAAAGTTATCAGTAATAATGGAAGTCTGAAAGTTGTCATGAAGACTAGATATTAATGTTTGTATAGTAGATGGCACATGGTGATGGACATGAACCTCTTTGATGAGATTATGGTACATCTACCCAAAAGCATTTTTTAGGTCTATGAGAGTGATGACTTGCGAGGGTTGTTCTATTCGTGCCTTATCGATAATGGGTGTCATCATTGAATTATGCTCGAGTACGCCTAAAATCTTTGAAGTAAACCCTTTTGAATTTTCTTTTCAATAAATTTATTTTTGACAAGAAAGGAAACGATGTAATTACATAGACATGAAGGGAAGACTTTTAGAGGATCAGATTCGAGAGTGATAGGTATAAAGCTTGCAGGATCATCACTAGAGCATTTTATGCACCAAAATCGTGCATTACATCTTCCACTCAGATGGAACCCGACCTTATTCCTAAGCAATGCGAATAATCTGTTCAAAATTTTTTAGATATGGGCACCTTTTGAAACAGATAATTGAGATTCTTTCCAAGGAACAAGGTGAGCCAGAAGACCTAATTCTTAGAATAACTTGATTAACCTTTCCATAAGAAGGAGCAGATAGATCAAAAAGAAAAGACGGCTGGCTGAAAAAATGGATCCGATGTGTTATGGTAAATTTCTTACAGGGAAGGACTGCAGAGAACAGTTTGATCAAGAAAAGAGTGCAACGGCTCTGGGAGGGGTAGGTAGTACGATAGATATTTTCTATCACGCACCTAACGAAGCCCTGGAAATTTTAGATACGTACCGATCTTGATTGATAGTGGTTGCAGAAAAATGTACTACAGGTGGGACACTTATCTGATTTCTTGTAATTCAATATGAAATTCTTTAAAGTTGTTTTTACATAGCTTTTAAAAACTAATTAGACCAACTATTTATATAATCATACTCTAAAATACAACGAAATTGTTCATAGAAAAGAATAAAGAGAGAGAAAAACGAAGATCACGCGATATATATTACGACTTTACTGTTCACAGATCTTGGACTTGCAGTCCTCTCCATTCCAGCATTCAATACTTCTCTTAAAAGAGCAGCTAGAGGTTTTATTTTTAATGTTATTTGGAAGGCAATTCCATAAGATGCTGCCTATAAAGGCTAAGCTATCATTGCGATATCTAATAGTATTAGTTTGAAGCAATATTAGCAAGCTATTTGATCGGAAATCATATTGACTACTCTTTTCATATGGACGCGGTGGCATAGTGGTTAGAGCACATGCCTCCCGCACGGAAGGCCTACGGTTCGAGTCCGACTCGATGCCCTGAATGAATGCTCCTTCACTTTTCACCCAGCAGCAAATGGGTATCTGGTGGTAGCACTGGGAGAAAAAGGCGGCGAGGAAAGGAACTGGCCCCCTACCTACATGCCAATAGCTCAGAATAAGTGTTCTCTCTAATAGGCACTCCCCTACGTACGAAAGTTATGGGACTAACTTTACTTTTACTCTTTTCATGAAACATGTTCCACACAAAAGGTGGGTTTTCCTTGCTAATACATTTATAAACCTCAAACATTAACTTTTGCACATTTTTTATATGGATTATGCATTCACTTTATTTTCGTAAAAGCTCTTCAAATTAAGGTGAATATTTATTGTGCAGAATTCGAAGTGTTCTATTATGGGTGCGGTTGAGGTCTTTATTTGGCTACCTTTCCACAAAACATCCATATTAATCGACAATAATTAAATTGAGAGTTGTAGAGGATGAGCAATTGTTTCCCATCAAGGTAATTTGAAACCCTAGAGAAAGCACTGATTTTGGTGTTTGCTTTTTGGCAAACTTTGGATACATGTTGTTTTAAATTTAAATTAGAATCAATCGTAACCCCTAATAGAGTAATACTACTGACAACATCAAAGGAGCATCCGCCTACCTCCGGAGCTGTGCTTTCTTTAGAATTGAAGTCTATAAATATACCCTGAAAGTTAGATGTATTCACAACTAGTTGGTTAGTGTTTAACCAGGAAATTGATTAATTCGTCAAGACTTGAAGCAACAGCTTCAATGGAATTATTACAAAAAAAAGGAATTATCGTCTGTAAAATTGCATACCTCCGACTGCCCGATAATGTAAATGGAATCATCACTATAACATTAAAGAATATTGGGCTTATCATAGATCCTTCAGATACACCGATTTTGCTTTAAGCCAACCACTGTAAGTCGTACTTATTTTAACTCTTTGTTTCCTATTTGAGAAATAATTTGCAATTAGTCTAAGGGGTGAGTCACTAATAATATTGGGTACTGGAGTAGGTTAAAACTGGGAACAGTATGAAAACTATTCAAAGAAGCAATTGAGGGTATGAAACTCTCTTTACATTTCGAGCATTGTGGTATTTATTTCTTAATCAAGTATGAAACTTTGTGACAAAAGTTGAAGCGGTACAAGATTGTTTACCTTTTTCTATTTCTAGCCAGCCCCAGTGCCTAGCTGTATGAGTGATTGGCCGCTTAATAAGCTCAGGGATTAGAACTTTTTAAATAGTTACAAAGCGGCACCCCCTTCCGACTGTTTATTACACACTGAAAAATATGAAATATGTGAATGATCCCTTAAGCATTTTTGGTGACAACTAGACCGTGCATTAGAAATACTTTTCCACTTCATTTTAAAGTGTACAAAGGAATTAATATCTTTTCAAGCGGATATTTCAAATATATGATCTTGTGATATTGGAAGAGCTTTCTGGCTAATTTAATGAAACCTTTGATATTGCATTCTGCCATCTTAACAGGCGGCACCTGAATTAACAATTTTACATCGATTAATGCGTGACTACATGAGATTTATATCGAGAGTTTGAAAACAATTACCAAAAAAATTCATGTTTGAAGCAAAACCAATCATATCACCTCAATTACAGATCTATTGAAATATACACTGGTGCCCATCCAAAGCTGTGTAGTGCTACTATTAGATTCGGTACAAGTAAAATTTTTGTTGTGAATTGCGTAGAGCCCAAAATTGTCCTCACTATATATGCTACCTTGCTTCGCATTAAAGGTACAGTAACCCAGACTGCTATCTGTATGGAATACCTGATCTTTTTTTTGCCAAAATGGCACAGTGACGTTCCTGCCTATGTGACCTCTGATATTTATGTAATCTACCTTCATACAGGTCCAGGTCTCTTCTTTGTATGTTAGAATATCAGCGACTTGTAACTGAGCTCTGACGTAGTCATGAAGAATATTTGATTTGCGTATTGGAAAATTGCATGTAGCTCTCCACATTGTTGATAATGAACGAATATTTTTCATTCTCTGCAACCCAAGCCTGCAACAGACAGACAGAAAAAGCAGGTGAAAAGAGACTGCAGCTGCTAAGATAAACTTAATGCCAAACCAGAGGCTTATCAGGTGCTCAACTAGGAATTTTCGAGAGCAGTGGTCCAATCTACCAAAAGGGGCACAGTAAAACCTTTTCAAAGAAGATAAGGCCTTGAAATAATGTGTTGCAGATTCATAAGTGGAGGAAGCAGCAGGGAATGGGGACCAGGGGTGAAGCCCCCGTAATATTTTTGTAAGCATACCTTTGTCATGTAAAGGAAACGTCCTATTTGAATAAATAGGGCACTAAAAAGGGCACTTTCGTTCCGTTTTTGAAAAGGCAGGGGTCTATGCACCCATACTCTGCTAGTTGCGAGCCTTCTTATGTATTATTGCCAACGTGCACTCCATATGGTATTATGCTACAACAATAGATTTTTATCTTTCAAAATGTAACATCGATACAGACAGGTATACCTATAATCCATCCAGTTAGGATTGTCCTCGCTTCTGGACCTATTTTCATACAATGGCATCTGGAAAAAATCCTTGTTCACAAGCGAATAGGAAATGATCAATGTCCATACTGAAGTAGCCTCTGATTCAAAATCGCAAAAGACTGGATAATGTGTATCATTCCTATCAACTATCTCATATACGCCATTTTTAACTCCTCTGCGATGCCAATCCAGACAAGATCTCATTGCTATTGAACGAAAGTAAATCAGTAAATTAATGACGATCACAACCTAAATATATGCTCAAGTTAGTGCTCTGTTAGTGTATTTCGAGGTTGGTTCTGGTAACAAGTGATATAATATTAGCGGAATCCAGAGAAATTCACGGCTCCACGGCTGTGAGCCGGAGGAAAGTTTTTCAAATTTATGCAAATTGTGAGGAAGGCCCAGCAATGAAAAAAAATCTAGCTTAAGAAAAATTCTGATGCATGCAAAGGAGGTGATTTTGATGGAGAAATAGAGGGGCAACATGGTGTAACTTTTATCGATGTTGAATAATGAGGAAAATTAAACGTAAATATAAGTTACTGCTGGAGGACGGTTTGAACTTTTCTGGACTCTGAACATTAGCATTAGGGGCCTTTATAATGACTTCTCCCTGGCAATAAATTTATGTCTAGGTACTTCAAGCTAAAGGATTAGACAGGAAACTTCCATGTGCCAACAAGTAGGTACCTTCGATGCTTAATATGTAAATTTGCTACTTACCTCTACAACGATATCCAGGGCAATCACAAGAGTCATGGCACATGAATCCTGGTTTGCATGGCTTCCCTTCAGCACAATTGTATCCAACCTGCAATTTACAAAACGACATTCAGTTTTCACTTCCATAAACTGCAATATACATTGCACTAGTTGTTGCGGTGCTAGTTTGATTGCTATAGGTGGAATGTTACAAAGTGTCATACTCAGGGGTGTGGAAATGTGGGATGGGAGAGTGGGGGCATCTCATCCTACTTTTGCTTAAACCCTCCATAATCTATTGGCTTGTCGGTAATTGCTGGACTTGCGATTACTGCTTGTCCGTAATGCAGAGAGACTTAGTAGCCTATGGGTAAATTTTTTCTGCTGCACCCCCCGCTCGCAGAAAAACGTCCTCCTTAAGCACGTTTCTAATTGTGTAATTGCTCCTTGATGAAGTACCATGAAATTTAGTAGCTATTCATTCAATAAACTGGGGAATAGTGCAACAAATTGTGTTATAGCCAATTCGTATATTTATTTCTAAGTATTTTGGTGATATTTTCAGGGGCGAGACTGAAGTTGTATTTCCATCTGTTCAATTCATTAAGCAGCAATGAATGTCCAATGAATGGATTGATGGCTACCATTCTTGTACTTCCATCCACAAAGAACTAATAATCTTGAAAATACTTATCCGATCCTAATGTAGTAAATGATTGGTATTGATACATCATAGTATTTTGCTTGAATGGATGGATGGAGCAGATTGCTACTATTGCTAATATTCTGAAATGCAAAGCCTTTTTAGCCTATAATAACCTGAATTCTAAAATCCACTTGGACTAATCTATGATTCTAATCAGCATATGCCAGCAATTAATTTCACTATAGTTATCTGCATTTTGTCACAAAAACTCATTTTTGGAACCATCTTTCCTTCGCTAGGCAAGAAATTTGATTTCAGGCTCTACCCATATGTGTGCACAGGAGTGGACTGGGTAAATTTTTCGAGCCAGACAGAGTGTGACCAGAATGTGTAAGCGACCCAAAGCTAAGAAGGATTGAAAGATGCACATTTTGGGAAAAGATGTGCATGGTCCTTCTTTGGGCTTATGTGACTGCCGTACGAGGAGCTAAATGCCCAATATAAAACTGTATTGACAATTCTTATCTAAAAATGAGCAGATCTTAATGTTACATATTACACGTATTTAATTTGCAAGAAAAAGCGTTTATGATAAAGTTGAACTGGATTGCTCAAAAAGCTAAGAAAGCGCAATATTGAATTTTTGACACCAAGGGACACTTGTGGTATATAAGAAACTGAAAAATCTGTTTATTAAATGCTATTAATGCTATGTTTGCTGTTCTTTGCCAGATAAATGTACTTACCACGATTAATCATTATTAAAAGTGTACATGGAACTTTTTCACATTCCATTAATGAGCACGATTAATGGAAACATTGAAAATCAAACATGCTCATTAACGAAATCTCAAAAGCAACTTTGACATCAGAGTCGAGGAGAAAGTTAAAAACATTTCCCACTCGCGCCGGTGAAAAACTTCATTACGAGGAAAAAGCATGTATCTTTAAACAGAAAACTTAAATATTATCTTACAGTTATCTAACGAAAACCCTAGTGTTCCATGATGTTCCATGATCGATGCGTTAAGATTGGTTATAACGGTGAAAAAGTAATGAAGGTCTCCCCTCTGTGATTAATGCTAACAAGATCCATGTTTGCATACTGGTAAGAAAGTGCATCGACAAAGATCTCTGCGAAATATTTGAAGATCATTTTATTGTATAAGACCATAAAAAAGACACCAGAAGCGGTCGGAACAGTTTTGAGATGCCTTTAATCAAAACTGGATATGCTCGGAAGTATTTTGCTGGTGCCATGATATATACTGAACTACCTATGAAAATCAGAAAGATCACTAATTCGACTGAAATCAAGAAGAGATGTAAAGAGCACGTTAGTAAATTCAAGCATTCAAACACTTGAAAAACTTACAACGTTACAACATTCATTTACATATAATTTTGCCTTTTTCTTCTATCTTACTGTCCTGTTATAGAATGCTATTTTAATATTTTAGCAGTAGACATGCTTAATTTATTTTTGCTTTAGAACTGGAAGCAAATTGATGACTGTAATTATTTTGCTGGTGTTTTATCCTGTATAAATTTTTATGTTATTATTATTAATAGTGAATATCGATAAGAGGGGGAACCATAGCTTTGTAATAATGACTATTTCATGAAAAAGAAAAATGGCGTCTGGGGATGGTGCCTACCAAAACATTTCTAGAACTATTACCCCTTCACTTTGGCGTAGAATGCATCTCTAAAGTTTTGCCATAGTTTTGAGGGTATCTATTTATAAGGGCACTCTTTCATCAAGTAGAAATCCATTGTTAGGACTTTTCCAGCGAAAGAAATTGAGTCAAGTACACATATATTTTATGCTTTGATGCGTAGGAAGCCCAAGCCAGTGGCCAGACATCAACTATGTTGAATATAGATGGTGAAGTTCCCGGGAGCCTTTTACAATTCAACATAAATGCGAGGCTTTGTTTGGATCACGCCTTCAAGATCTTCATCTATCCTCGTCATGCAGCAGACCCTCTGGGCATTTACCCGAATCCCCTAAACGGCCAATCTACACCTTTTTGAGTAGATACTTCTCTACAATGCAAAATGAACATGTGGAGTTACAAATTTGCCATCAACCTACCAGTGATTCATTATAACTCGTTGCATAGTACGTCCACCCAGTAGCATGTATCGTTGTGACGTTATCTCTTCTGAGTTCAGTAGATTTATTATTTAACTCACAAGTCATCTCATCTTCATTGATGTTAAATGTTTTGCACTGCTTGTTATGGATGCATTCGGATTGGCATTGTATTTTGTCTATACCATTCAAAGTTAAGAATGGGTTTTGCAGTCTCTTGTTTTGTTCCACTACAACGAAATTTGCATGCTTTCCACACTTCAGGCGCAGAATCTCAGCAATGAATATTGGCATTATAGCACTAACAAGCAGGCACTGAAAGCTGTAAGAAAGAGTTAAGCACAGCATTTCCAGATTTAATTGTATACGCAGACTATCTCAAACATTCCGAGCATTATATCCTATTTATCTTCAAGTCTACTCATGAAGTCAAAAAATTTAGCAGGATCAACAAGTTAAGAACTAGTGACCAAAGTATATCTTCATTTGTGAACAAGAGAAACAACGAATGTTTCGCAGAGATAGGGTAGAAGAGTGCTACCACTAGCAAGTTACTGAGACTTTTATGGAATTACTACGCACTCATCTAGGCTAGCAAGCTACTGTAGTGATATGTGTGCATGAGAGTGGTGTTGGTGCAAATGATTGCAATAAGCAAATAGTTACAAATTACCGAAATGTTAAATGCAACTTGCCGTGAGTTAAGAATGATAGCTATAGAATTGATAGTTACAGCTCACTTCTCAAAGAATTTAAATACATGTACTGTATCCGCAAAAACTTTATTGAGTTACAAGACAATTTAATAAAGTTTCATATAGAAGCAGGCCTCAAATATTGCTAAGTCTCACACTAAACACAGTCAGAAATGCGCAGCTGAGTGTGTCCCGACAATTATTTCATGTGTTTCTGCCTTTAGCAACCATAACTAACAGATAAAAAATTATGCAAGGAATGAAGCGGGATTTGAATAAGGAATAGTGATTTTGCATGCTGCTAACCTCTGCTAACCACTCACCCACGGGAGACTTTACACTAGCTTTATGTTAGCAATGCTAGGGTCCGTCAAAAATACTGTTGAAACTTGAGAGCATCGAAAGATAACTTTGCATAAGCTGAAATTGATTTTAATCTGTATTGATATTAGCAAAGTATACTAACAAACCTTTCTTTAAGGCCTTTTCGGTAGTTCTTTGCAAAAAAATTTGCTCTTATAGCCTGTGATGGATCCATATCATATCTTATTGCAATGCTTATATCCAACAATTCTACAGCTGATGAAATATATCAACTCTCACACAGCTAAACACTCAGCGAAACCTATTTACATGCACCTTTCTTGATATATGTTGATTCTATAAATTCCTATCAATATTTAAATAGCAAACAGATCTTATTCCTCTTTGATGATGCATTCGAAAGGTAGGTTTCGTTAGATCATAATAAATGATGGTACAATGGTTGTTATGATATGTAACCTGTTATGAGAAATCATGAATGGAATCAGTAATCAATAATTAATGGAATAAAGATTCTACAGATAGGTTTGGAGCTAGAAAAGGCAAATTCATATTTATGCGTTTGACCATACCTCAGCTTACAGATGCAAAGAGCTAGAACAGATGTGCATTAGTTTACTACTCGTAGAAGACGTTGAATTGTGTGGAACGGGTAAAACGCTTTTGGTAAGCACATTTGAAAGGGATATTACCATTTTTTGAATAGGGCCTTGAAAGTGCCTCGTCTCTATTTCATACGTAAATCATATGGTCAATAATGCATGGACTATACAATATGCACTGCTAGCTGACGTCACACTAGTTGCGAAATATGGACCGCCATAGTGGACAAAAGTAGGTCAAAGTCGGAAGTTTGGGTCAATTTTTTGTGATCACTGGTGAAGAACTTGCTATCTCTGGTCAGGAACTCGCAATCAGTGGTCAAGTTTCCCCACCAGTTTCAGAATTGCAATCACTGATTAAGATCGCACACAAAAAACACGTGATCTCCCTCTGGTTCACATTTCCCTTTTTTGACTTTTGCATAATTGCTGTGCTGTGATGTGCCAAACGTTTCAAAATCGTATTAAAACTTATTATGGTTCTGTCGATGGTTACCTTTGTAAAATGTGAAGAATCGGAAGAATTTCTAACTTTAATAGAATCTTTTCTATAATTAGCAATGGCATTACCACATCTCTGATATTAATGGAATGGAATGTTTTATAGGAAAGCTAGAGCAATACATTGAAATTTTTGCAGCTCTCTCGAGTGTGTTATTAACCGTCAGAGAAAAACCTAGATTAGTAAGACAAATTGCAATTGGTTTTGCAAACAGTCTTCGCAATACAACTATGATGTATCTAAAAATCTTTCAGACCTGTCAAAGGGGGAAAGAGATACAGTCATTTATATGTGAAACCGAAAGAACAGGAGGGGAGACCCAGATTCTTTGTCACAAAAGAGCAAATTTGTGCTTTGAAGGATACAGGCAAGACATGGAGTTATATTTCCAAATTTCTTTGTATTTCTTTTAAGAACTTATACAGAGAGAGAGCTCGTGTTCTTTATGTACGATCTCAACTACTATTTGCAATTCTGAAACTGGCGACCAATCTTGACTACTGATTGAAGATTCTTAACCAATGATTGCAAATTCTTGACCAGTGATTGCAAATTCTTGACCAGTGATTGCAAATTCTTGACCAATGATAGCAAGAACTTGACCCAAACTTCAGGTCTTGACCTACTTTTGTTCATTATGGCACCCTATAGTGAAGACGTTATTGGCATTTAGTTCCTACAGTAAATATAGAAGTTGATAGTAATCCTAGCAAGAAAGCTAAATTGAAATATATAATAACTGTTTTACTATTCGTACTTTCCAATGTCAACTTACAATGTCGATATGAAAGAAATAAATTACAAAAGGTTTTGTGAATTTAAGGGAGAAAAGCATGTTAGCTGTATTTAGGGAAACAACTAAATCATCATCATCATCATCATCATCATCATCATCATCATCATCATCATCATCATTTCAATTTTTATAGACGGTAACAGTTTCAGCTAAGCTGGTTTTCAAGGGGCCATCTATTTAAAATATAAAAGCTAAAATCTTACAAAAAATGGAAGAAAAAAGTATATCTTTTAAATATTCTACATTAAAGAGTGTATAGAACTAGATTTACAAAACCACTATTTACAAATATGACTGAAAAGGTGCCAGAAATGGTTCACGTTTAGCACCAGCTGAGAGATCATTCCAAGATTTTGCTCCTCAGAAAGACTATCTTTTTTGCCCATTATCAGTTTCAACTTCAAATCCTTATCAGTGTTTCTTAGGGCTCTACAAGATTGTTGAGATTTTCGAATTAGCTTTAGCCCATTTTGTTAAGTTCGCTAATCGATCTTAGACCAAAGTTTCCTAAAGGTGGTATTCATTTAGCTAGAAGCCCACTTACCACTGGCACTTGTGATGACTTGTAAACACTGTAAGTACTGAGTGATTCTTACTTATTCTGATAGCTCCTAAACTCACCAAAAGCCTTCCAATTCTAGAACTGAAATTATCTCAAGTTTTGCTCAAGCATTTCTTTATTATAGCACAATTAGCCATCAAAGGTATGTGTTCTATCATCTCTCATGTCACACCACAAAGTGAAATTTCGCAATGCTAAGAGCAAAGGGAGAGGACTATGCATTACACAAACTATGGTCAACTGACTTAATGATCCCTTTGTGATATATGGAACAAATTATTAAAGACTCCTGTAATTTTTTCTCCCTGTATAGAGCTATGTAGAAGACATTTTTCATATTTGGTTGATCTTGTTTAGTAAAATCCATTTGATTTTGAAGCTGTAATGCTGTATGGTCGAAATTTCGACTGTTTCATTGTTCATGCATGCCCACTTGCTTGCATTACTATGCACATAAGGTTTGCATAGGGGTTTTATACATCTGAATCCAAATGCATGCAAAACTACAAGAAAGTTCATGATGCTACATGAGATTGTGCATCCTATTAGTCACAATAGTACCTGCTGCATCAGCTGGAAGTTGTAGTTTCAGTATAGATTTCAGAATAACAGCCATGACGATAAACATTGAAGATCGATTACAGAGAATGCCCAGTTTCATTTCATTTTAAGATTTCCTTTGACACATTCATTATTAATTCACATACTAGTTCCTTAAAGACATATCCATGGTTGACAAAGCCAGAACGCTTTGGGAGAACTTATCCTATCTTCAGCTAATATATATA
>WIPJ01003964.1:65959-80785 GCA_018155075.1 Cassiopea andromeda | reverse complement strand
TGTGTGTGTGTGTGTGTGTGTGTATATATATATGGAAATCCTCAAATAAAGTGAAAATGGCTATTTTCTTTAATTTTGCTTCAATGTTGATCGTCGTGGCTATTATTCTGAAGCTCCCCCACCCTCACAACGGAAAATGTCTAAGCAAATTCTGGCTTTCTTGCGATACTAAACGTACAGAACAAGGTTTCCGCTGTTAAGTCATATGCATAATTTAATCTCCTCCAATTTGTTACTTGCTCTTTTAAATTATGTTACTTTCTTTCATGTGCTTTTGATATTGATGTCACGCTACACTCGATTGCATTTTATAAGGGTAAGAGGATGTTGTCAAAGCAAGGCTCTAAGTTTGAAAGTTGAGTAACCTTTATAGTGAAATGTCCAGCCACGTATTCTCAACCTCTTTGCACCAATGGATACTTTTTCCGTAACATTTTTTGGTGGAGCCTTTCATAAATGTGCTAAAAAATACGGGTCTATTATTTTCACAAAAATGTAGATAGAGGGGTCTTAGTAACAATCGATTAGAAAATAAATTGTGCGAAATTTCAAGAGAAACTACTATGTTCCTCCTCAAGTACTATCTATAGATATTTTACAAGCTATTTTGAGATACACGCAGTGGTGTAATGCAATTTACCACACCTTAGTTCAAAAGCTAAAGGCCCTTGACAAAAAATGGGCTCAGACGGGGCTCCCACAAAATTCTTTTTAATATGTTCTTTTTGGCCATACTGTGCTTAAAGACTTTCTAAGACCTAGTGGCCTACTGGCAAGCTATCTATAGTTGAGAGGGGGCACCTACATGACTGACAACAATCTCACCCTCCAAAAATCGAATCAGACTTTTATGTACATCTATACCTCTTAGCTGTTATTGAGGGATGGTAAAGGGGGAGGACTAAAGGGCTAAAGTTCTCATCAAAGCATGGTAGCCCCACTTCAAAAGATTATGATCTCTTTTCTCAAAGAAATTTTAGGATGTCTAGCAGCTTGATTTCACTTTATTTTCATTCTAAATTTCTCTTGAGGTAATCCCTCTAATCTCAGTAGATCGCCTTTCATGGGGCCTAGATAAGAACTGCAAATCGTTTAAATTAAAAATGAAAAGAGAGCACTTGTTTAGATACTAGCTTCAAATTGCTCTGCGGATGAACACCAATAAATAAAATGACTTTTTGACCAGTTTTTGTATTCATGCAGGAGATGTAAAAATCATTATGTTAATTTAATAGAGAAGTAGTATATAAACTGGAGAGGTATCTGGATACAAGAAAATGTATGGCTTTGCATAGTATGGGAGCTTTCTCTCCGTTTCTATTGCAAAGTCTTGCTACAAAAGTTGCAGCAATTAGTGGTTCCGATCCTTCTGCCTCCATACTGTTACAAAGATAGAAATGGCTTTCTGTTAATGCATTGGACTTTTTAGTTATAATAATCTAAGCTAAGTAGACTTCTTGCCGGGGCCAATGTAAAGCATTCCAGGATAGAGGGGGGGTGGAGAGCGAGAAGATTGAAAATTTACCTGTTCAAAAAATATTGTACCCGAAATTATCAACTTCAGAAGGCATCAAAAAATCTACATGCACTTTTTCATATACAGACTGCAGTTTGGAGCCATATAGTGCCTAGGGTAGCCTGAACAGCGAATGCTTCAGAGAAAGCGTCAGTTGCTGACTCTCCAATACGTTGAGAGCAGTGGTGAGGAAACACCAGAAGTATAATGGAGTGGAAAGAAGCGAACAAGAAAGGGAATCTGATGGCTTGCCCCAGAGAAGTTTCAGATTTATGCTCTCAAGAATGCAAGAAATCGCCCCTGTGAGAAGTTATGTAGGCAAACTTGCCCTACTTTACCAAGGGCAACGCCCCTGATTGCTGAATAATGCTGATGCATCGCACTTCATTTTTCTTTACTCTGTTGCTTCAAATTACAACATCTCTCATTACTGCTACTGTATTTAATTAAATGGATTACCATTACTCTGCTCTGTCATAGCTTCGTGTCCAATAATCAACTTTATTAAGAATGATGGGAGGATACATGCCAGATATGACATTTCTTCTGTATTTACTGCTACGTAGGGAGTACCCCACAAAAATTCTGATGTTACTTTGGCACCCCGTAGAAACTTTTCTCAGGTGGTGAGCGTGCCCATGCCCCTCTGGCCAGCACGCCACTGCTGAGGACATACCAAAACCATTAATAACCCATGTTGCTAAACAACTTTGGAATCATCCAACAGTTTTCGCTTATTCGCTACACAAGGGCGCCATCGCACTTAGTTTCTAAGAGCTCCAAGTGTCTCTGTTACGGCAGTGGATATACTTAAATTTATAAGGAACACAGTTCTAAGAGGTCCTCATTTGTGGTCTCCTTTCATAGCATTTTAGTATCAAAAATTCCTTAGCAGTTACTTAATTTAGCTCCATTTCTACATATGCTACACAGCAGATATTAAAAGTTTCACAATGGTATCCCATCTAGAAAATACTGGCTAGATTACTGATCTCTAAATAAAGACTGGATCGAACATCTATTGTTAGAAAAGAGCGGCAAACGTAAAACAAGGTCCGACATGACAGTGGGGCCTCAAGTAGTAAGAGGATATAAGTCCTGGTATGGAAATTGTGCTAATTAATCTAGCAAAAAGTCTTTTTATGGGCTTGGAAGTAGATTTATATCAATTAAAGGTACCGGAGTGATATTATTCTATATTTTTACCCTTTCTTGTGCAATTTGGATGGTTATATGCGAGCAATTGGGGCACAATGGTTATCTAAATCATATTCAATATGCAGCAAATACGTTAGTATATAGATTTTTTGCTAGTTATCTATCGAATATACGTAACTGTAATGATGAGACTCAAGGAACAAGGTTTTGTTTTGTTCGAGCTCCCTGCTCCTCACTGTATTTCATTCTATTTCATTTCATTCTTTGCCTACGGTAATCCCATCAGTTAAAGCTGGTTTTCAGGGTACCGTTAAAAACTTTGCTTTTCATATTAAAGTATAAATATATGCAATAGAAAAAATAACCTAACTCTTCTTCTTTTTTTCAACTTCTCCCTATTCGGGCTCGCCACAGCTCGTCTTTGCTCCCCACACCCTCCTGTCTTCCACCTCGCCTTCCCCAACACCAGCCTTCTCCATATCCTCCCACATGACATCCATCCACCTCCTCTTCGCTCTCCCTCTCCTTCTCCTTCCAGGCACTCCCAATTCCAGCATTCTCCTCCCCACATATCCAGCATCTCTCCATCTGATGTAACCATGCCACCAATGCCTTGCTCCTCTTAGCTCTTCATCCAGCCTTGCTATCTTTGAGGTTCCTCTGATGTGCTCATTTCGAATCTCATCCTTCCTGGTCACACCTAGCGCCCACTTTACCATTTTCAGTTCTGCGACTTCTAACTTTTTCACTTGCCTATCTGTCGCTGGTACTGTCTCTATTCCATAAAATAAAAAGCTGGTCGCACAACACTCTTATAAATTCTCCCTCTCACTCTGGCAGACAGCGTCCTGTCACACAGCACCCCGGATACCCACCTCCAGCTGAGCCATCCCGCTTGTATACTTTTCCTGGCTTCCTCTTCACCGATTCCATCTCCACTTAGCACGGATCAAAGGTACTTAAAAGTTTCCACTTTCTTCACACGGCCTCTCCCTGTAGTCCCAGGTCTCCAGCATCCTGGGTTCTACCTACCAGGAGGTACTCAGTCTTGCTTCTGTTCACTTTCAAGCCTCTCTTCTCCAGTGCAGCTCTCCAGGCTTCTAGTACTTCTTCGAGCTCCTGTCAATTTTCTTTGCACAGCACAATGTCATCATGTCCCAAGGGGCCTCCCGCCGTATTTCCTTTGTCAGCACATCCATTGTAATGACAAACAAGAATGGACTAGGAGCTGATCCCTGATGGAATCCAACACCAACCTCCAACTCATCTGTTAATCCTGCTGCGCTTCTCACTGCAGTTTTAGCTTTGTCGTACATATCCATTACCACGTCCACGTAGCGCTCTGATGTCCCTGCCAGTCGCATGCACTCGCAGAGTTCTTCCCTAGGCACTCTGTCCTATGCCTTCTCGAGGTCAATGAACACATAGTGCAGTGCTAACTGTCACTATCTCCACTTTTCACGTAGCATCCGTAGGCTGAATATTGCTTCTGTGGTGCTCCTGCCAGGCATAAACCCAAATTGCTCATTACCTATTACCACCTCTTTCCTTAGTCTTGTTTCAACCATTCTCTCCCACCGTTTCACAGTATGGCTCATTAATTTTGTTCCCTGATAATTGCCACACTCTCTAATGCCTCCTTTATTCTTGTAGAATGACTTGTAGAGTAAGCAAACTTCTCCTCCATTCTTCTGGCATCTTTTCTCTATGCAGAAGTCGGTTGAACAGCTCCGTCAGGAACTCTATGCAAATTTCCCCCAGGCATATCCAGGCTTCTACCGGTATCTCATCAGGTCGCTGAGCTTTTCCTTTCTTCATCCTTTTTAAGGTATTCCTGGCCTCATCATCCGGCACATTCTCTACTACTCTTGCATTTTTCTCTGTGTGTGTTTGCCATGCCTATTAAATACCCTAATTACAAAACTAAGATAACAGAAAAATAACATAGGAAAACAAAGATATCAAAGTTGATGTTTAAATACAGATGCCGAAGGTGACTTTTTAACCTCAGATTCAAGTTCTTTACAAAAAATGAGCCCCACGATATGCAAATGATTTCTGCCCATTAACAGTTTTGAATAGAGGCACTCGCAAATTAGTCTCATAAGTTCTTAAATAGACAGTGTCTCGGGTAAAGTTTCTTGAAAAGATACTTAAGAGATACATTGGCAAAAGACAATTTAAAGACTTGTGAACCACGGTCGCTGTCTCTCGCTTAATATTAATAATGGCTGGCCAGTTTAACTTTCAATTAGGGCATCAACAGGTGCATCATAGCTACTATTCGTCCCTATTCTGGCAGCACGATTTTGTAACTTCTACAGTATAAGAAGCCTAGTTTCCCCACAGCCCCACCCCCACACACAACACAGTAACGAAAATATGGCTCTACGATACTTCTATAGATATGGTTAAGAGTTTCCTGGGGTGGCAGTTTCTTAGCATACTTTAAAAAGCACGAGATACCTTAGCACACACAAATCTAAAATGCTCATCCTAAACCAGATGCTGATCAAGTGGAAATCCCCAATATTTAGCTTCTTCAAAAATCTCAATTTGTGAGTTATCAATAACAAAGGTATAATATTTATTTTATGTCTCACTTGCTATTCTATCATCATTCTAACAATTAACGAACGATGTAAAAATAGATAAGATAAAAGAATACATAAAGCAGCAGTGAAGAGAAATATTGTGTGTAGGTGCCAACAGAATGAAGAAAAGGGAGGTATGATTCATAAGCTATTAGCCAGAAATCAAAGCAATGGCAGGAGGTGGACTAAAAGACTATCGCCAATTCACTTCTCAACTGGGCGTTTTATGGGCAAGCCTCCAGAACCCCACTTCTGCTATTATCAATCCCTCTCTTCTCTACTTTTGGTTTTATCCTTCGTTAATCTCATCATGTTCGGGAAACAGTAAATGAAGCATTTGCTTGGAGCACAAAATAGGGAACAGCCTTTTCCGTTCAGATGGTTTGATACAAATGAAAATGGATAATTTCGGGGAAAATGCGCTTTGATCAGAGCAAAGAAAAGTACATAATCAAAGATGCAAGATCGTGCTGAAAATAGCTCTTATGGGGTCTTTGCTTCTATAAAGATGGAAATGGTCTTCCATTCATTAAATTATAACAAGGGAGACCATCTTCCATCGTATAAAAACCATACATTTTTTCTACCAAGTTTCATTTCTAATTCATTAACTTAAAATTCTTCTAAGGATACTATCACTCTTCTCAATTACGATACTGATTTATACGTTTCTTTTATCAATATAAAAAATGACAAAATGACTGTCTTTTCGTGCAGCTCATGTGAAGAACGACCTGAAGTAAATGTAGCAGTTTTAGCTCCAGTTTATAGCTATGTGTAGTTCTTATAGCGGCCAACTGAAAAAAACAATTTACTGAGATTTAAGTAAGTACTATGAATAAAGAACTTTAAAATGAAAATAAGCCAAATTCAGGGTACTAGAAATGCTAAAGCAACTTCGAGAAAAGAATTGGTATCCTACCGTAAGAGACAAAGATGGTTTGATGGGGCTATAGCCAGATATGTGCCAAGACACTTTCCAGTCTTGGGAGAGTTTTGGCGACGAGACTAACTACTTGATACTAAAGAAAGGTCAAGGAAAACGCTGTGGCTAACTCTTTTACAGTATGGCCGACCTTTTGATGAACTTTCTTGTAATTTCAACAATATTGGAGGAGTTACGCACTGATGCCAGCCAAAAAACACATCCCCTCGCACCACCCCAGCTTAACATGATTAGATCTACAAGTGAGTCTGATTTGATTGTTTGGGGCGCCATGATTCCAAAGTGCCCTCCTGATATTAGCCCATCTGCATGGGGCTGTTACAAAGCCACATGAAGTAATTCATTTTTACATGAAAATTTATATTCAGAGTTTGAACACAAGTTAAACAGACCAACTTGCTCGTTGAAAAATGAGTCATGTCACCTCTACTTTAGTTATATGTGGATCAGACATGGATGCCCAGCCACCACTGCGTTGTGCTACTGTTAGATTCTGTGCACGTAAAATTTCTGTTGTGAGCATAGTAGTAGCCAAAATTATCCTCATTTGCTACATTACTGCCTGTGGCATCAAAGTTGCACCAAGAATTCCCGCTATCTGTATGGAATACCTGATCATTTGCTTGCCAAAACGCTACTCCGACATTCCTGCCTATGTGACCTCTGATATTTATGTAATCTACAATCATACACTCCGCTGTTCCTATGTATGTTAGAATATCAACTACTTGTAACTGAGACCTGACATAGTCATGAAGAATATTTGACTTGCGTATTGGAAAATTGCATGTAGCTCTCCACATTGTTGATAATGAACGAATATTTTGCATTCTCTGCAACCCAAGCCTGCAATAAATAGAAACTAAAGAAACTCAAAAAGAATTACTGCTGCTCAGAAGGAGCTTAATTCCAAGCTATGCACTTAATGCCCTGTGTCTACGAAAACGGAACCAAATGGATACGTAGCTATATGAACACAGATCTGTTTTCCTTTTTCATTGGCCCCTACCGGATACGTGCTCATTTGGATCTTATCTTAAACCAATTGGAATTGCTTTAAATATCAACTCTATAGGATATGTTCCTGTCTAGATCTAATAAAAACGGCTGGACCTGATACAGACAAGACGCGAAACAGCATACCCAAGAGGAAACTTGTTGCCATTAAAAATCTAAATTTTCAGTAAGTTTAATAATTGATGACCAAAACCAACAAAACGATAGAAGCACATGGTTGCGTTGCAAGTAGACCAGGTGAAAGAAATTTTATCTTTTTTTAAAAGAGAAATTTATGCCAAATGATAAGGCACACAAAAATGCATGTTTTACAAGAAGTATAAGCGATGGAGAATGGAGTACCTGTAGTCCACCCAGTTAGGTTTATCCTGGCTCCTGGGTTTGTTGTTGTAATATGGCTCTGTGAACAAGTGGTTGTTTGCAAATGAATAGGAGGTGATCAGTGTCCATACTGAGGTAGCCTCTGATTCAAAGTCACAAAAGACAGGATAATGTGTACCATTCCTATCAACAATACTATATTCACCGCTTCTAACTCCTCTGCGATGCCAATCCAAGCAAGATCGCATTGCTAGTAAGTAAATTGAATTAATAAGTTGTTGCCAGTCTCAAGCTGAAATACCGCAAATTCTAATTTTATCCACTCTCAATTAAGCCACCCCTCTCTAATAAGCCCCCCTTTCTGAAACAAGAAATTTATTAAGCCCTCCCTCTAGAAAATATTGAGGGCTACCAAGCGTAAGTAAGCTTCAGAGAAGTAAGTAAACTAAGCTTAAGCATGCCCAGAAAACAATAGTTCTCAACCTATCTGGAATCAATGTCATCCATTGATTTACTACGGAGAAAACCGTTCCACATCAACGGTTAAAACAACATTTTTCAATTTTGTTTCTTCTGCTGTGAACTAACAATGCATAAACTAAAAAATATGAATATTGTCCTCCATTTTCAAACAGCAAATATTTAGCTGATTATTGAAAGTTTTCAAGAAAAAAATTAAGCCCGATTCTCTTATTAGCTCCCCTCTCTTTTAAGCCCCCTCTAGACCGCTCTAAATCAAAAGTACCCTGTGGGGGGCTTAATAGAGAATGTACGGTATATAAGCAAACTAGTAGTCTATTAATATACTTCATAGCTTCAAACTTAGTTTTGCTAACAGTTTTGGTAACGCTAGAATCAGAGGTCTTTTAAGTAATTTTCCCTGGTAAGGAATTTATTCACTGGTACATCATATTTATGGGATGTGACCGGAATTGCTTCATCCTCCAGTGATAATATAGCTTTCAGGTAATGGTAGTCTAATATTGATTGACAAAAATGAGATATATACATAAGATGCATACAGACAAAGAAGACAATAATGAAAAAAGTAAATGGAAGAAACTAAATGAGATGTTAAAAGAATTTTAACAAGAGGAAGCTTCTTGTTGGGAACTATTGGCAACCTAGTGAGAAAATTTTGCACTCTGGTGGGTAATAGATGCAGTAGGTAATGCTAGTGGAAATACGGTGTGAGGAAATTTATGAGAGTTGAGCTAACAAATACATAATTCTTGAGAATGGCGCTTTGAATCAAGGCAAATGGCTGCATGTGTGCTATGCAATCAACAAAAAAATTGATGATTTATACGCAATTGCAAGGCTTTGAATGCTTTCGCTACCACCTTCTTTGTTATCAAACTCATTCCTTCCACAAAAAAGACAGTCTAGTGCATTTTTTACATATTCTATTGAATTCATCCTAGAACTGTTTGTAGGTTTGATGCTCCGAATCTATTGAATACTTATTTTGCATTTGCAGCTTACAGGATGCTCCATACTGAGCCTTGCTGTATAACTGGTTTCTTACTAAATATTTTGCTTGAGTTAGTTTGCCATAACTTAGTATCCAGTCAGATATGTAGTGCTTTCGGTGCTTCTGCTTCATAGCATAAAAGAGGTTTCTGTGAATGTGAGATCGCAGATTGTTATTTTCTACGTTTGATAGCGATTCATAGGGCCTTTCATTGCTCACCATCTACTCCTACTTTAACAGAACCTGCCTGCGTACTAGTGTTCTACTATTTTATCACAACATAGCTGCTCAATCAATTTGTGCATTTTAGGCAGGAATCATCAGGACAAGTCTAAACCTGCAATGTTTAATTCAACTTTTGTGAGCAATTTTTGCTGGATGCACTCTCATTCCTTGGACAGACTATATTGAAACAATATGGGTAGAAATGATGATTTCGTTAAAAAACAAATTTATCCGGAAACTCCTAACGAACTCCCTTGAATCAGGGGCGTTCTTCTTTTAGAAGTATACATCTATCGGTAATAGAGGTTGATAGTTGTCAAATAACCGTGTAATTTCTCACAAAACCATTTGATTTGTTACAAAATAGTGTAATCTATCACAAAACCGTGTAACTTGTCAAAAAACCAAGTACCTTGCCAAAACCACGTGACTTTTAACAAAATTATATAACTTATTACAAAGCTAGTTAGCATGTTACAAATCTATGTAACTCATCACAAAAGAACGTAACTTGTCACAGAACCTTGTGACTTATCACAACACTAGGTGACCTGTCACAAAACCATGTGACTTGTAGAAGTATTATGTGAAAGTATAGCTACACTTCTACAGCTTCAAGGGATTCTATTCCGCATGCGTAAAAGAGGAAGCCACTGTCCAGCTAGCCGAGCTAGCTTAATAGCTTGTGTTTGTATGGAAAAATTTTATCCCACTAGAGACGAATCTGAATCGGCGTGTGAAAGATCTAACCTTTCCAGGTTCATTGTACTCCAAAATAATCACAGCTAGAAATTACAAAGGATGCCATTTCCCTGGTAGATTTTGCCAAAGTGAGCTTGTTTAGCAACCTTTTGCTAATTTACGTCTTTCTAAAAGTTAGCTCTACAAAAATTAAACTTGATGTCATTCAACCTCTGCAAGACAGGTACCAAGCAATGACAAAAAATTCCGGATTGAAAAGCAACTAGCCATATGATGGACTGAGCAATGGAGCATCATTCAATTTGATCTAGCGGCCATAGCATACAAGATAAGTAACTATTAAGTCCTGAAAATCTTCCAAAAAGTGAGCTAGACTGGAAAACTAAGCTGAGTTACTTCAAATGTACAAGCCCTGGGACCAATAATACTAAACTTGCAAAGATGCTACCTACCCTTACAGTAAAATCCAGGGCAATCACACGTGTCATGGCACATGAATCCTGTTTTGCATGGCTTCCTTTCAGCGCAGTTGTATCCAACCTATAATTTACCAAGCAATAATAAATTCAACTTTACAATTTACGGTTTACAATGCAGTAGTTGTGACGTTGCTAGTTGCTTTGAGTAGTAAGTTGAACAAAGGGTATTTAAATGAATAGAAGTAAATGTTTGGTTGCTATTGTTGGGATGCAGCAAAGGGCTACAGCCAAGGGGTGTTAAAGTATGGAATGTGGCAGATGTCGTAACCCTACGTTCTGCTGAAACCGTTGGTAATTACTTGGCATGGTGGTAAATCTTTAGCTTGTCGGCAAATGCTGGAGATGTGATTATCGCTGTCGGCAATTCTGAGAGACTTATTAGCCTATCGGTCAATTTCTTCTCCTATATTCCTTCCATCCCGCACTCAAAAGTGCATCAGCCGCCACTAGATGTAAAATCTATCGTTGATAAAGGCCCATGATATCACCATGATATTCATTTCATAAAATGAAGCCTTGTTGCAGTAATCTTGTTGTATAGCCCATTCATATATTTATTTCTAAGCATTTTGGAAATTTTTTCAGAGAAAAGAATGGGGCTGCATAGTCTTCTGCTCACTTAATTGGATAATAGTCAATAACTCCTATTATTCACTTCCATCCATTACGAATTTGTGATCTTGTTAATGCTTATCTGATCCTGATATCCTAAGTTGTTATTAATGAAATTACGTAGTATTTGAATGGATGGAGCAATTTACTTGGGTCTTGTGGCCCAATTGGTGCAGGTTGCGTTTTCTCAGGCTATGTTTCTCTTGTACCTTATCTGAATGATTTTATTTGCATTGCTACCATTGAAGAGATTATCTTTAAATCATTTTACTTCTTGGATTACCGGAGCCAAGATATTGGCCAAAAACCAAAGAGTGATCTTCTCTGTTATTTTAACGCACCGTTGCTCCAATTGGCGCAGGCCAGCATTTAATTAATTACTTAATGATTTTTGCGAGAATCCGATCTTTAATCTATTAAATATATTACTTGGAAATGCTTGAAAGAAAGATAATTGTGTTTTCTATTTGTTGATGACAATATATCATGATACTTAGCAGGAAATCCAGGCTAATTACTGTGATTGTACAAATTACAACTGACGGAGTCAGCTAGACTCAATCGTTTCTACAAGCACATTTATTAACTTGGATTTCATGCCAAATACCATTGTAAACTTTGATCAACAAGTGTTGAAGATAATAACCTTCTTTCAAAACTTTTTAAGTATAATATTTATTTGATCAAAGATGAGATCATAAGGATTAATTCGAAATATCAAAACATGAAAAACGACCAAGAAATAGTAACTACACTGTCAAGCTACCACGCATGAGAACAAAAACTGGTAGAAAAGTATGTAGTTTTTACTGGCGGGAGACTTTATAATGAACTACTGCATGATGAAAGGAGGATAGAGTCCATGATTGTTTTAAAATCATTTTTAACTATTTAACTATTTTTCATTAGACTGGTCTTATTATCACCACTATCAATTTCTTTGAATTTCGAAGGTCTGATTGTCTATGGGTGTAAAACAGCATGAACGCAATTCTTGATTCACAGAAGCCATTCTGGTATATTTTTGGCAACATCCAATGCACTACGTCATGTCAATGTGGTGAGAATGGAATTAGATGAAACGTTGAAAACACGTATAAAGTGACTGCCACTCTTGAGCTGAATTTTGTTCGAACTTACTAATTTGAAGTGACAGGAGAGATGTAGAAAGCAAGTGCAAAGTTGAGTAAACAGAAGCACAGGAGTCATGGAGGATGATGGTAGAACGCGAACTCTTCATTAGTTCGAAGTAGCAATTCTTTTAATTGTCTACAAAGATCTGAGTAAAGAGTGTTCTCTTTTTTTGCAATTCTTGGGTTTGCGACATCGGTGAAGTGACTACACCCGAAGAATCGAAGAAGATGACTAATTGGATAATCGAAGCATTTGACTACACCCGGACAACGGAAGAACTTGACTCCTGTCGATTAATCGACTAATTTGATTCCTCCGGAATAGTCTGCCAGAAAATACACTGAACGAATACTAAAACTGATAGCCAATTATCGATTAACAGGTCATTGTTCGACAGCCCTACTAGGCACTACTAAACATTTACTGCACCAATTCGGGCGACGGATACAGGAAAACATCTTTTCTTAAAAAAGCGGTACTTAAGGACAAATTTTGTACCTGATGTTTCAATCATAGCATTGTTTTTTATATTTGATTCATAATTAGCCATACACGCATTTTTTACAGCATTTTGTGCATGAGACCTAATAGAAATGGATAGTATAAAAATTTTACATAGAAAATCGCGCGAATGTCACTGACTTTAGGATTGAAATACTGAAAAAAGCATAGAACTTCACATGTTGCGCTCAAAACAAGCAACGAAAGAGTTTTGTAAACAGCACAGGTAAAGAATCTTTGATTGGTTGAGACTGCTGATTAAATTTTAATTCTTCTTCCGTATCTGCCAATATCAATTCTGGGCTTTCACAGCAAGCGTGTCTCACAACTAAATTTAGGCCCATTTTCTCCATTTGTACTACCCCTTCAAAAATATGCCGGTGCAAAATATGCTTTGAGATATTCTTAATTTTTCTTCACAGATGGGTATTGCGATAAATATAACAAAACAGCTGTTGTTGTAGTCGCTAAATATTTTGCTCGGATCGTAAGTTTGAAGCTTTAATGCTTGATGGTTATAGTTCCCATATGTATGGGTATCTGAGAGAGAGCTTGCGCTCTAGATTAAGCTATTTTTTCAAATAATAGTCAATTTTTCAAAAATATTCGAGTTTGATGAATTAATGTAGCTAAAAGCTACACTTGCTTTCATCAAACTTCTAGAAGAAATACTAGTTCTGAAGCAATTAATTGGGAGCCTAGCTTCCTCCGCTTGCTATTATCAGTGAAGGAGAGGGGCGCCAAGTTTGCAACTGCAAAGCAGAGCTTGTTCCATATAATTAAGTTGGAAGTGGCAAACTCACCATAATCACTCATGCCAATCATACATTTGCCAGAGCGCTTTTGTAACTGTGACGTAAGATGCGACTTTCTGCCTGGATACCCTGGATACTACAACTGTACAAAAGCTCATTAACTTTGGTTTTTAAACGCCATTTATTCAAAATTTCTTTCTTCTATAACATCTCATTCTCACTTTTGCATTACTGGCAACATTCGCATACAAAAAGGCAGGAATATCAATGAAGCCTCGTTCTCTGCAGTTAAAGCTTGTTTTCTACTTCAGCACGTGAGACTGTTGAAAGACTGTGCTACTGAAAGACGTGGTTCTCTTTTAATTGTGAATCTCAAAGCAAAAGTTGGATGGTGCAATTTATCCATCAAGGCTATATGTAAAGAAAACAAGCGGAGAGAAAATATATTGTTTTTGGATTTATGGTTTAAAGAACGTTGTGAGCGACGAAAGTTGACCGCAAACTACCAGCTATCAAGGCTTTTCGATCGTTCGCAACTATAAGTTATCTCTTCTCAAAGAACAATTTACTTATAGATGATAGAATTCTCTATCTGTCTTGCGAATGCTTTTAAACAAAAGATTCCTAGTTAATTATCCTGGAAAGAACAACTGTACAAAATCCCGTGAAATTTCCTGGTATGTCTAGGCAAAACAGATTTCTCCCATCTTTTCTCTGATTCCCATGACTTACTTACCACCATTCATCATTATTATACGTGTGCATGAAGCTTTCCACTATTCATTAATGAGTATGTGTAATGGAGCCATTGAAACTCAAACATGTTTGTTAAGGAAATCGTAAAAAGCTTTGATACCTTAATCTTTTTGAAAGTTAAGGAAGTTTCCCGAATGGAGCCGGTGAAACGCCTCTTTATAAACACAATACCTGTACCTTTGAACGCAAAATTTAAATATTTGCTCTTAGGGAACGTTCAGTAATTACGTAACCATGATAGGGTAGGTATTTGTAAACTTTTTGGACACGACTGCATACGATAAATATGTATGGCAGGTACGTCTTTTACGTTGACCATTACGTAACCCTGGAATTCTAAAAACATGGTAATCATAATAACATTGTATATCTGTCATAATCTAACTTTTCTATTGTTTTTCTTTTAATTTCCATTTTCATTATAAATTTGTAAGCAGATGGTTTTTAGAAATTTTACTTTCTGTTTCTTATATAATTTTAATTAGGTTTCTCTAGGTTTTTATAATTGAAATATATTTATTGAAATACATCAAACACTCGAGAACGCTTACGCATCAGATTATCTCATGTAAAAGCCTGCCGAGGGTTTGAACTGTTGTGCATGATGGAAGACAACGATCTGGAATGGTATGATTG
>WIPJ01003964.1:49662-60363 GCA_018155075.1 Cassiopea andromeda | reverse complement strand
TAACATTAATTGTGAGTCGGCCATAGGACAACACCTTATCGCAAATCCAGAATGCGCCAAAACATATACAGACGACAATTTTCGGATCATTGGGTAAGCAAGATCGTCTTTTCCTTTAAGTGTTTTGGAATCTGTTTACATCAAGACTCAAAACCCAGTCTTGTGTAGACAAAAAGAGTTTGTTTTCTCATTGGCACTCTTTAAGATGGCAGAATGCAACATCAAAAGCATCATTAAATTAGCCAGAAAGCTCTTCCAATATAACGAGATCATATGTTTGAAATATCCGCTTGAAAAGATATTAGTTCTTTTGTGCACTTTAAGTAAACTATGGTAGTAGGTCCTAATTCGTCACACTTGGGGCCAATTAGACACATCCTAACACATTAACTGCATCTGGATATATATTTAGGTTTACCTTTAGGTCATTATCCGACGTTTTCATACTCTGATGAGTGTCGGACGAAAAAAAGCTTTCAGTATGTCAAAATTATGTTGCCGCTTTTTCGTGCTGTGGTAGATATAAAATTATGCAGGCAATGAATACGGATTTAACTATTGAACAATCTTTAGGCATTCTGCTCGGCTGTGATAACTACTCTTCCATGGGAGACTTTGTACCAGCAATGCTAAGATCCGTCAAGAATGCTATTGAAGCTTTAGAGCTTCAAATAAAAACTTTATATAAGCTTCATAAGCGTAGAAGGCAGGGAGTCAGGGGCTGCAGCCCCCTAAGTTGAGCAGAAGTCCGTTTCACTAGGGCAAATTTTCTGCAAGAACAACATCAGATTCAGGTACCTTTTCTGCCTGCTCTCCAGCTCTATTTGACATTTCGGGCAGACAATTTACGGCCCCCTTAAATTTGAAGTCATCCTAAGCCCATGTATTTATTTATATTATTATTAGCAAAGTATACTGGGTTATCACCAACAAACCTTTCTCTAAGACTTTTTCGGTAGTTCTTTGCTAAAGAAATTGATCTTATTGCCTCTGATGTATCCATCTCAGTGCAATATGTATATCAAGCACTTCTACAGCTGATGAAATATGATGTCAACTCTCACACAGCTAAACACTCAGTAAAACCGATTTCCATGCAACTTTCTTGATATATGCTGTATTCTATAGATTCCTATAAATATTTAAAGAGCAAACAGATCCTAGTCCTCTTTGATGATACATTTGGAAAGCAGGTTCCGTTAGATCATAATAAATGACGTTACAATGGTTGTTATGAGAAGTAACATTTAAAGCCTGAATGGAATCCCTTATGAATAATTAATGGAATAAAAATTCTACAGATAGTTTTTTGAGATAGAAAAGACAAGTAAAGTAATATGCATATCAAAAGTGTGGGCGAGGCGAATTTCTTAGTATTCGAATGTTCGAATATTCGGATGATATGTGGCTATTCGTTTTACATTGTAAAAGATGGTTTATATTCATCGCAACTCGATTTCATATACCTTATTTCTTCGGCTTCGGATTTCTGGGTCAAATATGAAATACGATAATTCCGAAATATGAAAATCGAAAATCTCACATGAAAACCGCATATTCTAATTGATCGTAATTCACCCTAATTGTTCGGAATTCATATCAAGAAATCCAAAAATTTTGTTTCAACCGTAGAATTGGGGCGAATTACGATTGATATTTTATATGAAAAACTAATTCCAACAATTAGCGTCAATTACAACAAAGAAGTCTTGCTTTGATGAAGTAATCCTTCAGTATTGATAGCACCATAAGATGCCAATACAAGTGGATTTTATGGTGGAAATTTTTTACATCCTCTAGAGTTTCTAGAAATGCAAATTTTTTAATAATAAACTACTTTATAAGCAACCTAGTGCTAGACAGTCAAAAATTTAAGGCATTCTTCCTACAAGGAAAAAGCTAAGAAACCTTGAAAAGTAGCATATTGAAATCGTTACCTGGATCAACTCAAAGCTGTATATAAACAATGCGAAAAGACGTTGCTTTAGAATTTAGCTTGCACTGACACACTTTTTTTTTCTAGTACAAATAGTTTGCTGCATTAACGTTCTGCGTACCCTTTCACAGCAAGAAACTTTTATAAAACTTTAGGAAATATGGCTAAAAATTAAGAAACTTTTAGTGTTAGGCTTTGAGCTAGTCTTCTTATAGCATAAAAAACGTGCACGTTGAGAGAAGGGAACTGTTGAAAAGCTTTATCAAAACAGAGCCAGCTTTTGGAGATAAGAAGCAGCTCATATACTATAGTAATTGCCAGATTTCTCGCTTCCTGAAACTTTTCATTTACCAAACTAAGTAATTCTTAAGGCTTAAGCTCTCAGTTCTTTATTATATCACAGGTACGAGTTTCTTACGTATGTCATTGATCGTTTCCCATGGCGACCAATATGAAACGTCATATGATTAGAATTACAATGAATTGCAATATATGAGAACCGTCTTTGCTTAGAAATCCGACGAAATACGATAGATTGAATTAGGATTCCCGGTTGTCATATGTTTGAGAGATTGCAATTTATCAATTCCAAAGAATTAGGATGAATTACGATGTATGAAGACCAGCCTTAATCGACAACCACTCTCGTCTGCCTTCAAAGGTTAAAAAATAGAATGTCAATTTCTAATATAATGCAGCCTGATATCGTACTTTATTTTGTTTGCATGCTGTTCTACTTCAGCCATCATGGCAAATGTTTTATCTGAAAATCTGACTTTCATTGTACGTGTATTTTATATACAAATTATTAAAACTAGACAAAAACACAATAAGATATACAAGAATATATGCCACCCATAGCCAAAAACGACACAGGGTCAACGACTTCTGACTATGGGTGACAGTTACAAGATGCAATTTCAGTATACAAAATTAAACTAGTGATTTGGAAATTGCTTCAAGATAGATGCTGAAATCTCTCCCGTAAGGGAGAGTGAATCGTTCGGCAATCAATTATAGTGATGTCAGTCAAAAATCAGAAAAATCTAACACCCTATCACCACCTATCAGGAGACAAGCCCCAGAATGGAAATCAAAAGAAAATTAAATTAATTGGGAAGCTACTGCTGCTTCCAATCCCATCAACCTCGCATTAAACCTACCTGTGGCATTTATGTAGGTAATTGTGGACTCATGGATAATACTATTATGTATCTCAGGACCAGAAGGTTTCCATAAAGGAGAAGATTGCACAAGGAGCTTTCATCAAAGTAAGTGAGGTTGGATTTAGACGTCGTGCTTTACTCGCGCTTTACTCGACTCAAATCAATTACAACCTCATGCAGTCCGCAAATTATATCAGTCTTTTCGCATGTGTACTAGATTGATTATAGGATCTATTGCTCTCATAAGCAAAGCAGTGTGACCCACTGGGCTGCAGAAGGGGTTTTAATCAATCTTCAAATGTGTGGGATACGTGCGAAATTACGATAGCGAAAAGTAACTTTGAAAGTTTCGTAGAAAATAGGTTCTATGAGGAATTTGCCACAAAGGCAGCGAAAATAAACATTCCAATAAACTTTCTTGTATCGTCATTGTAATTTTAGCATTACAAAGACCTTAACTGAGGTGATCTGAGTTCTAAGTAAAGCCTCAGAAATTAATTAAGCACAACCACTGACAGGATACTTCCCATTTTTTGAAATTGGTGCGAAGGAAGCTCGACGTCAAAATCAATTTTAATTTCTCTCGTGTGCTTTAGTTACGCTTTTCTCGATCTTAGGTGCAATTGACTCGAGTCGAGTACAGCAATGTCTTCTAAATCAACCCTGAGATCAATTCCGAGGCATGTCTGAGATCTGGTCAGAGAGATTTAAATGAAGGGCGTGGTACTGTGGACAATGCAGGAGAGAATGCTCGCTATACTTATTAGCTAATATCCACACATACAAACAAGAGTAATACAATCAAATGCATGTATGAAACGATGTTCATTCAGGTCACTGAAAAGAAGACGGAGCCTTGTCAATAATTTAATACCGGGGATAGACCGGTCGAATGATTGAAAGCAGCTCATTTTTGAATTGTGCTAATAAAGTACAATTTTGAGTCTCTATCTAGTAGAGTCTACTCAAATAGTGTGTTATGGAAATAGTTGAATAGCAAACAGTTCTGGCCCTTGGCTGCTCATATGCATTTGGATTCCTTAAGTTGTATGCAAGTTGGCGCTCGTGAGGTACTTCACTGTGTACGTGGGTTGGCTAGTGTATTATGCGATGTTATACTACAGTACCTGGCTAATTACTACCAAAAACATTAGACAAATATTTATTTTCAAATAAGAATGCACCACTGCATTGGACTATGAAAGAATCGTTTTCAGCATCATCTTAAAAGTTGAGTGTTCCAGTCGTTTGACAGTGGGCTCCAGGTCGTAGCCGTCCCACAAGTAAGCAAAACTGTTTTGTTCAATTTCATTTTTTCAAGAGCATTACTCCTTAACATGAGGAAATAAGGACAGCAGCTGCTCATACGAACCAGACAAACTTCTATACCAAGACGCTGGTGGCAGTTTGCTCGCTAATAATTAATACCTTTTTCTTATTTCTTATCCTTATCCCACAAAATCTCTTTTAATAGCATTACCACTAAGCACCATTGGTCAGGGTTGCCATTGATCTGTACTTTTTGGATTAGCCTATTTTTCATATTTTCTACTTTATCTTGCTTCTTGTTGGATGTCGTACCCGCATCCCGCCTAGTTTTGTATCCCTGTGTTTGAGAGTCTAAAAGAGAGGAGTCGAGAGTGTGGAGATAATTTTGAGGAATAAGTCGCATCGAGATAGTTGTAAAAGAGGTCATGGAATTCGCTAATTCGCATAGAAAAGTAGGAGGGAGTAAATCGCAAGAACGCTATTTAATTTGCTTGTTTACTTCGCCGAACGTATCGAAGAAGAATGCTGAAGTATTTAACGTATTGAAGAAGAACGCTAAAGTATTTACGCATATTGTTACTTCAGTTATTGAGTTTATGTAAGCAGTACAAATGTATATTTTCTTTTTGTTAACTTCTGCCATGGTTTCGCCGCTTTACTAATTTTGTCTCATGAAGCATTATAGTGTTGTTTGCAATAATCGTGTGGCCTATCTAGCACAAATTTCAACACATCCATGCATAGAAAGGAGCTTACTGGTTACTCAATTTTCTAAAAGTAGTAGGCAAGAAGAATTGGAATAGCTATGGATGACACCCTATTCAGTACAGTGAGTTTCTGTAATACCAAAAAGATCATTTTCCACTTTAGGCCAGTTGTCAGGACAATTCAGATACAACTTCGAGTATCGAGAGCTTGAATGTTCTAACAATGATAGAGAATTTGATTTGCATTCAAAAGATTTTGACATTATTCGAATATTGAATACTGAGTATTCGGTAGTCGAATTTCCACTATTCGTTTCCGAATTGTCCACACTGCACATCAAATTGCAGGCTACAGATGTAAAAAGCTACTTCAATAGGGCCAGCGGCGGGCTCAAACGAGAATCTGAGTGGGTGGGTCTGGCTGCGGAAAAGGGCGTGGTTGAAACTATTGTTTGAAGCAAGGCTTGAATTTAATGCTTTCATGGCCTTTATTACCCAGAGAAGCTTTCTTTACATGGCAACAGATTTACTCTCAAGTGCCAATGAAATGTGGGGGTTCTAATACACAATTGGGAACAGAAAAATTCCGAAATTTAATAAATGTGGGGCTAAATAAAAGGAGGTTCAAGCTTTGAGAAATGGCTTCAGATGATTAAAAAACAATGGAAAAACCAAAGCTGGTTGCTATAAAGCATATAGCTAAAATTTATACAGAAGCACTCTATTTTGCTTTGAATAGTGGGTGTAAATAGTAGGAACAAAGACAAGAAATGAAGTGAGGTGTTTTTAAGACAGTCAATTTTCTTAAAACTCATAAACGGGGATTCTAATAAGGTCAAATGGGCTGGAAAAATTCAGGAAATGAACAGTTAGGGGGTGTTTATTTGGCACCTGAGGGTGCAAGATGATTTTTTCTTGCAGTAAATTTCACAGAGTTAATAAAATCAACTAGGATGGCTGGAAGGTTAAAATATGAAGAGTTTCATCGTTCTGATTCAAACATTCTCTAGTGCTTACAGTTTGGTTAAGCAGCACTTCAATTTTGCTCAGTCAACAGGGTAGAAATGTCAATCTTATACTATTATTGATAAGCCAAGTATTAAAGAAATTAAAATAATGCATGATTTTCAGCATTGAGTTTCGTTTAGCAAGTATTGTTGAAATAGAAAAAAGTCTGGATTTTTGAATAAACCCTTTATATCACGTTTGTGAATGCAGGGACTAGATATGCAGACTTCAGCATATTTATACAATTCCATATATCTGAGGCATCTTAGGAATGCTGCCAGTGTTTCATCTAGCTAGTGCAAGCGAACAGGCATTACATACGTAGTACTCATGTCCTGAACAAACTAATTGTAAATCCCTTTCAATTGACACAATTTAACTAAGTGGATTGAGTAAATAATGAATATGAGGTGAAATAGTTTTGTGCTCCACAGGCTCTCTCCAGCATATTACCTTACTTTTGCTGTAGCTTAGTGTGTGGTACTATATGCTTTTTCATCATGAAAATCATTTGAGATAAATTCAGCCCAATTCCCTTTCCCATAAGGGCCTTTAAAATCTAATAAAAGATAATAATTTGGATGATGGAAAGTTGAAACACAAATGAGTAATTGAAATATCTCATCAATAAACATCATACGCGGAATGTGAATTTGAAAGAGATAGTAGTAGAGATGGTATAGGAAGAAAGATTTAGTTTTATTTTTCTTTCTCATAAGATTTTGACTGAATGCAATATATGATAAATATCATGCATACAAATTAGAACCATCAATCACTTCAACTATTAAAAAGATGGGCTATAATTTCTGCTTTGTAACTCCTAGATCACTAACCAATTACTGATAGGAAGCAAAAATTTAATCCTGACTGCCTAATCTCACACTAAAGGTTTTCCCATGCAATTGACCTATTTATGCAGTTACAAATCTGTGCTATTTTCACCTTCAAATTACCATTTTCATTCAAATAACTATGTTCACAAATAATGTAGATTGCAAAGTTGGCTTCTTAATTCCAACAATGCAATTCAGGGGTATGAGACACCACTAGGGGCTTTTCACCCTGGTCAATTAATGTACCAAAAATTATTACACCTTTAAGGCAAGTCAACTTCCACCGGCTTGAATATGAGGGCACGCTTTTCCCGCTTCTTAATGCAAATGCTTAACCAACGATATTTGCCAGAAAAATCTTCTTTTTCTTCTTGAGGCAAAATATTCTCTTTGATACAATGCTTTACGCTAAAAAGAAGTGATACAAGCCCCATTCAAGATGGTTCGCCATTACCTGCACTTTGACATAAACTGTAGTCTTAGACAGATGGGATGATTTAAACTCACTCACGCTCCCACCACTTTGACTACCGTTCGGAATGAGACGTAGTCGAACGTTCCACCACTAATTTCTGTACTTGCTATAGTACTAGCTCGACTAGCTGGAGCTAATTTTACGTCTAGAATAGGGGAAACCAGGAACGAGAACAGGCTCAAGGCAGAAGCCATTAAACAATTATAATTTTCTTTTTGCATGAAAAGTGATCATGAGAATAGTCAAACGTAAGAAAGAATCTATTTACGTCATTTCTAAATGATTCAGTTTCAAAAATGGAATATCTGACTGCCGCTTGAGCGTACGTCGCTGTAGGATGGATCCACGCGCTGAGGGCTATGTTGTTTTCATAATCATGAGTGATGTTCAAATACAGGAAACAGGTAAAAATTTTTAGGTGAGCAAATATAATTTTATAGGAAGTTTTGTTTTTGGAGAGTGCCGTGAATATTCCTAGTTGCTGTTTCATACATAAATCAATGGCTCAATAATGATCCTATTTGCATTAATAGTTGACGTCGCACGAGACGTTAAGACGTCTTTGGCATTCAGTACATACAGCAAATATATAAGCTTTTGGTAGTCCAATCAAGGTAAAAAAATTTAAACACAAAACATTCTTTTCACTATTAGTATATTCAAATATTAACTTAAGAACTGGATAAGAAATTGTTAAATTATAAAACATTTCGAGAATGTTAGGCATACATGCATAACAGACATCGTTACGTAAGCATCTATAATGAATTAGATAGTAAAACGTTACCTGATATGGGAATTTTAAGGCCCTTGTACACGCTAGATATTCCTTTGTAAGTCAATCTGATACTGAGCATTTTTACACATTGAGGGATTGAAAGATGTAAAAGAAGTTGCTTTAGGCCTTATTCACACTATTTAAGATTGAGTAGCTGTATCCGATATCAAAATTTTACATGTTCATACTAAATCTTGTTCAGTTTTAGATGCTGTACAGACTACACTGCTTCGCTTCATTTATGTCACTAAAGGTGAATTCACACTGGATGCGGCCCGGCGCGTCGCGGCACCTAGCATCACGAATCGTTGAGTTATTTCCTTTCTTGCTTTGTTCCCATTGAAAGCGTCATGACGCGTACATTTAGTACAGAATCGTAGAATGGCCTACATTCACAAAAGGTGCATATTGCTAGTGCATTGCCACATCTTTGGCTAAAAGCGTTGTTGTTGTTGTTGTTGGCTAAAAGCGGAAGGAACTCTTCAATCAAGTTGCAATCACCATGCTGATTTCTCGATGGGCACACAGGATATGCTTCTATCATCGTATTTGAATCTATTCCCGTATTTGAAAGGGGACAAACATGTAGTAAATCAAAAGAAGAGATTCAAGAAGCACGACTTCGTCAGGGCTTTTTCGAGTGCCAACGCAAATGATGAGCAAACTGTACCAACTCGTAGAACGCATTAACTTTCATTGAGCTTCCTTTCAGTTTGTGGGTTTGACATATTCTTAAACACCCCCTGTACAGCTTCATCTTTGTATTCCATTTTACATGAATCAAGCATTCGTATATCTTTCGTTACAAAAGTATCAAACATTCGTCAAAAAGTTGCTTCAGTAGGTAGCATAGCGCTAAAATGGTGTTTAGAGGAACTATACGGAAACCCCGTACTTTAATTCAAAAATAATTACCTAAAGATTCAACCTATAGCAATAATCCCTAATTTCTTAATCCTCAAAACTTCTTTGCTACTATGTCCCCAACACAGGTCCTAACTCAAAACTACAAAACAACAGAACTATGTATCTATCTAAATATTCAAGAATTAACGCACGCAGCAGATTGTCTGCGTAAATGTCAATCAAATGTTTGTTCTTTTCAGACAGGAACGTTTTATAGCAACTATCACGGCTTGAAAATTGATTGACGTTCAAAAAAAGTGGACGCCAGCACAAAGAGAGTTTACGGAGCGACAGCTAATCGGATTCATGCGTTCACACTAACTCAAAAGTGATTTGATATCAAAAGTAATCGGATACAAACCACTTTCACAGCGGAGTGAGTTCACTCTGCAAAAGCGATGAGGAGCGTATCGAATTCACCCGGTACTGTGTAAATGCAATGCCTATCTGATATAAAAGGTAATCCGATATATGACAAATCCGCTATAGTGTGAATAAATCCTTAATCCCTTAGTATGCAAAAAGCTGAAATAGGTATGCATAATCTGCTCACTATCGACTCAGATTTCAGCTGAATCTCTGCGCCGAACATGGTCATCACACATACAATCAGCTACTAACTATTTTCACCTGCCTACTGATTTCTTGCAAATTAGGACGAAATGTGAAATCATGAATTTACTTCTAGTACAATGCATTTTTCAAAGCTACATATCTCAACACACACTGTTTCATAGACACTTGAGATGATTTCCAACTATTCTCAGTACTGAGGAAGTTTCAATGCCAACAAAAAATCATTTGAAAAATCCTAACGTTTGGTCACTTCATACGGAGCTGTGCAGCAGACATTTGCTATGCATAGTGTCTATTAAACAGGACTTGAATTGGGATATGCTTGATGTATTAAATCATCATTTGGTTTCTGATGGAACAAACTCGGCTAAAAAATAACTTCAAAGCCAGATGATGATTACTATGTCGTCTCTGTCAATAATAAAATGACTTTGACTACATTGAATACGAAATATGTTTTAGGTGCCACGTGCGGCTGAAGAATGTAAAAGCATTAGATCCAGATAAAGTTACCATAAAACAGATAAAAGATGCTGCAAAGTTCATTGCTTGTCCCATTATGTGCATTTTCAACTCCTCAATAAAGTATGGGTTTTTTCTTGATGTATGGAAAACAGCAAATGGTACCCCGACTCATACGTCTAGAGCTAAGTCAGACCTAAGTAATTATAGGCATATTTTAGTTATATCAGTATTCGGTATGATGCTAGAACGACTGGTACATGACCAATTACCCGAGTTTCTTACTGTTAACAGTATTCTGACGAGCAGTCAAGCTGCTATTTGCATACTAAACTCCCCCAAAACATCCTTCATAAGCAGCACTGATCACTGGCATCACTGACATGAAAATATGGATAACAACAAAATCAACCTTGCCATATTTATAGATGTAAGAAAGGCTTTAGAGACTGTAGATCATAACATACTTATAAGGAAGCTCAACTCTTATGGTATTGTAGACCGAACGGGTGGTTGGTTTGAATCTTATCTATCAGACAGAACTCAGTTTTGTACTTTGAATAGGAACAAGTCAAAACAAAG
>WIPJ01003964.1:28086-41966 GCA_018155075.1 Cassiopea andromeda | reverse complement strand
CTTCCTTGCTCTACAAAATGTTAGATTTTCCATGAATGTCACTCCTTCATTTTGTAATGGTAAACTTGGGTCCTGTTCACATGACACAGGATTCAGTATCGCTACGGCTTCTTGACCCTATCCAAAGATAAATTTTCATATATTCACACGATATCGGATTAACTTTCCACTTCTGTTCACATGAATACGCTCCTCTTCGTATCGCGTTGCTAATACTGTTCTATTAAAGAACTTTCATAGCAACGATGACACCTTGAGGAATATTGGAATGTTGTGGCTTCGAAGAACAAAGTTGTCCATGCCAAAAGAACTTCCTGAGTTATGCTGCATCGGATTCATCTGTTCACACGAGCGCTAAATGAATCTGATGAGCTCAAGTCTGGTCTCCATATACCTAAGGTGCCGTCAGGTGCCAGAAGCACTTACCTGTACCGTGGTTAACGGTATTTACAATTATATGAAAACCACTTTTCAAAGTGCTTCTACCGTTGATTACGGCAACCTCAGCCATCTAAAATTATATGGAAACCACTTTAGCAAGTGCCGCCGGCAGCCATAGCTATGATGATTCTGGTGCCGTAACCAACTTGAAAGCTTGAATTATTTCAACTTTTCTCCATCCCTACGTCAAAGTACCGGCTGCTTTAACCACAAAATGTTATCAGGAAAGGATCTGCTTGCCGGTAACTATGCCAGTATCTATGCAGGACTGAGCTGGCTATTTCTCATTTATTACTATAAACCAATCACGATAAACCCCGGAGGGCCTCAGTCTCAAGTGAGAACATGAGCACCTATGCAAATAAAGATCATTGGAATTAGTTAATGCTAAAAGGTGAAGTAGATTAACAGCTATTTCCCTTGCTTCATTTACCAAAGAGAACATGTACTTCCAACTACTTCTTATGGTTGTTTTTGATGCCCTTCCTTGTTAGTATTAATTTGTTTTTACAAAGCCATTGCACTTCATTTAATTATCTTTGAGATCTCTTGTTGGGGTGAAGTGCAATCTTTAGTTTGGGTGGCATGTTAATACATAGGGGGGTGAGATTTTCTACAAAATTCTTTATCTAGGGGGCATTAATAAATGGAAATTGGTGGTGAAAGTTTTAAAAATTCAACCAATCATGTTTTGGAAAAATAATTCACTGATAACAATGGTGCATATGATCTTTGCATGAAAACGAAGGACGCTTTTAATTCTATCAGCTTTATTAGGCAATATAAATGCGCTCGTTGCCCCTACATGTTATTCCAATGTGTGCTGAAGATGTAGGGCACATCTTCAGAGAGGCAACGAGCATACTTCTACAGGACCAACTCCAGGGGAGTCGTAGCAGGGGGTGATGGCCCCCAATTGTTTGAATCGTTGCATTTTTGGAACTCGTAATGCTTCGTCTGAAAAATTTCTGACTTTTGCTGTTGGTAAAGAGATAAGTTTTAAGTTTTATCGGAAAATCTTTGAACTTGGCCTCCCCTACTCTACAGATTCCACGGCGCCATAACAGGAAACTGGTGATCATATTGATGTGGAAATTTGATGCGTGCTGCAAAACAATAACACCAGGGTGAGAATTTCTCGCTAAAGGTAATAAAACTTTCGATAGCTAGAGCACACTGATGTTACTGTTCCCGCTTGAGTCAAAACTATGAAATTTAATATATATGCTTCCCAACTGTACTGTTAAAAAGTATGTCAATCAACGCTATGTTTTGTCTTTTTCAACCTGAATTATCGGGCCTCGACTTGCCAGTATGAACAAGTCAATAGAGTGGTGTCGTCTGAAGGAAACTTCTTTGCCTAAAAACCCATTTTCTTGCCAATATTTTAACAAAGCCTCGTCACTTAAAGCTTTAACCTCTTTTTCAATATGTTGGCTGCATTTAGTGTGAAAAATCAACATTTTCCAACAACGTAGAATTTCGTCCTTTTGATTTAAAGTTACGAGGTGTAGAAAGCGTGTGGGTAGCATTAACTTTCAAGTTCTCAAGTGTATGGATTGAACTTTCCATGTTGCTTCATATTCTTTATTTTCTTGCGATTTTAATTTCGGCTTAGCCATGGCTTCCTAAGAAGTAAGTCTGCTAGTAGTTCGATTTCTTGATATTGGGGAGTTTTTTATGGGAAGGAGAGCTGAACCCCCTTTATCAGATATATATAAGGCTGGAAAGTTTGCAATTAAATAAGGAGAGAGGGAAGGTACGCCCTTGTCAATAACTATATTATGTTAAAACATTATAAGCTGGATTTTTCACTTTTTCATTGCTTTCACATACAAAATAGTGAAAGCAATTTATTGTCAGAAGTATGATAAATGAGCGTGGTCAAAGGGGGTTGTTCACATATTTCCTACAGCACAGCTCTATTTGTTACAGTTTTGGGATGGTGCTACTGCTTATAAGTAAGAAACAAGTCAAAAATTGCTGTGGAAGTTGAGTGCTTTTGAAGCTGATTCATGTATAATGGTGATAAAATTAGAGGATGCAAATGATGTTTAATCCTTATAACAAAAACCATTCGAAAGCATGAATCTCTTTGAGCATCATTTAGATTGGCTCAGGCTCTAAATTGTGGTGATTTGATTCTGAAAAGATGCTTGATTGTGCTGGCTTTGTCCATAAACTAAAGTAGTGCGCTTGCACTCCTAGGTTTAAATATATTTTTATGAGGAATATGACATTTTATGAATTCAAGTGGGCTCATCTCGATCAATCCTAGCATGATGTTGTAAAACAACTAGCTAGCATGATCTGCAGAAGTTCTTTCCTAGGCTCATGATATGCTTCAGGCATGCTTGAAACGTTGAGAATTTTCAGCCTCAGAATACCCACAAGAATTTTGCTCTAAAATGGTGTATTTGAGAATATCGCAAAGAAGTAGGATATTAGGAAAAATTATAGAGAAATGTTAAGGAGGAAGGGCAATTTAAAACTTTCAGCTTAAATGGAAAGCTGATAGCTGTAGGTGTGAACTCATGTATGCCTCAGGAAAATGAATTATTCAAGAAGAGCTAGAGCTGGACAAAGGAAATAGGATTCACAACAAATACCTGCAGCTTCTTTCGCATGAATTGTTTGATGGTGCCCAAAATACTTGTAGCAAAGTTGCTTAAAGTGAAATTTGGTATATTGTATGACAAAGTGTCATGTATACATTACATTTGTTTCTTCCAGATTTTCAAATTCTATATCTTCCAAAGTTAATGATCGTTTAGTAAGTTTCACACAGTCAAAGTACATGTTATTTAACTTTTCAATTTTAAATGTAAAGGGCAACATTCAATGATAAAGAAACTCCTAATACATGGGAGAACATTATCAGTTTAACACTACCTAGCAAAAGACCTAAATATCTTAAATATGCTTTATTACACTGGCACTGAATCTGTTTTAATAACATCTAAGAATTTTCTTGACATAACTTCTGATACCAGGACTTTACACTGCTCAACTAGATTGGAGAGGGCAGCTTAACTGGAAGTAAATTATGCATTGAATAAAGTTGAGAGTTTAGGGAATCTTTATATTCAACCATAATGGATCACTGGGTGGAGTGCCCCATACCCCCTTAAGTCTTGTCCCTTCCCATATCTAATATGTAAACCCAGGGACGGATTTATGAATTGATACTAAAATAACGCATAATTTCCAATTGCTAGAAACACATTGCAGACTCTATCGGTGGTACAAAAACATTACAGAATCTGACAAATGGTACGAAGACATTGGAGGTTACGCACTCCCTACTTTAAAGTACCCCATCTACTGTGCTCGAATCAATTATCTCTAAATCAGGCCCTTCATGCCAATAAGGTTGCTCCTATTCTTTTTCACTATTCTTCCAATGCGAAATTTTTGAACTCATTTCATCGATTTATAATCTATCGTTTTGCGAACACTTTCTCGTTCCACCATATTTACTAGTGGTGACCCCAGCGTGAAAAGAGGCCGTTTGTGTTCATCCAATCAGATAATGGAAAGTCAATCAATTGCGCAATACGGAGAATGATCGTTTTTGGGAAAGCTTTCTCGTTATGCTCTGGCCTATCCAATAATCCAGCTAAGATATCACTCTTCCACCCTTCTTACCTTAAGACAGTACCTCTATTCTCTAAGACACAAGCTCTCCGACCCATTGGCTATGAGAGTAAAGCCTTACCTGTATAATACTTTTGGTCGTGATTTCCATTTCACAAACCAATATGTGAAGTTGCTGTAAGTCGCTGCTGGAAAATTCTTCTCACCCAAATTTTTGTTTTCTATTTATTCTTTGAATAGCACGTCGTAACTGTATATACTCCATATGAGCTAGAAATGTGTCTTTTAGCAAAACACTATCATTTTGCAAATTTGAAAAAGCCCTCAGCATTCTTCATAGATGCTAGCATAATTATCGTCAAGCAGATCCTTTACAGATAACATTATGTTGATGGAGCAGCCGGTACCTTGACGTAAGGATAGAGAAAAATTTAAATAATTCAACTTTTCAAGTTGGTTACGGTACCTGAATCATCATGGCTACGGCTGCTTGTGGCACTTGCTAAAGTTGTTTCCATATAATTTTAGATGGCTGAGGCTGTCGTAACCAACGGTCCGGGCACTTTGAATAATGGTTTCCATATAATTCTAAATGCCGTTGCCCACGGTACAGGTAAGTGCCGCCGGTACGTTAAGGCGTCTTACGGTTATATGGAGACCAGGCTTTAGTAATCCAATGTAACCCACTTCCATAGGGTGGCAATTTGACTCAGGAAAAGAGGTGCTGAGTGCATTAGTTCCTGACTGCGACAGGGCTGAGCAGGGCCGTCGTAAAGGGAGTCCCTCTGGGAGATTTTGTACTGAAGTTTTGCCAACATAATGGAGGGGGAAGCTACACTTTATTGTAAGGAAGGGTGCTAATAGGAAAATTGGGAGGGTTAGAGGGATTTGGGCACGCAATGCCCCCAAGAGATGCTTTGAATGCAACACCCTCTACTTTGGCTATAAATGTGATGAACCTCCCTTTTCTGTAACTTAAAGGTATGGGAGAACCATGAAAGAGGTAGCAATGATTGTGATCATCTGTTTGCTCTTACTGAGCTATGGAAACAAGAAAATAAAGAGAAAATGTTTATGGCTTGCAGTGATTAAACATTGCATCGAAAAGATCATCATCATTATAATTTTATATATTGTTGCTAAATACTAAAATAGTTATAGAAACTAATTAAAACATGTAAAAAGTTGGAATGGAATGCTCATATTTTCTTAATGCAGACCTCACATTTAACTGCTTAAATCCTTGCACTTGGAAATAATTATCAATGCAAAAAACCACTGTACTTCTGCACAACTACATACGGTTTGGCAACAAGAGGCAAGATTTGCACGCAGAGCTTTATCCAGAGGGTGTGACGCTTATTAGGGACTCCGCAAGCAAGTCGTGTTAGAATAGCCTCAAATATATTATTACTGTACTGCTGCTCCTGCGGGCCACACAAGTATAATACTTTATTTTCAGGTAAAGACCACCAAAGTTTGCTCTGCGGGCCACAAATTGTCAGCGAGAAGCATGTTTGAGACCTGTGGCTTAGAAGATTCTACTCATGAAGAAAATTCGGAAGGTAGGTATATGAAAATTGAATAGTACTGTAGAAGTTCTATTCATAGTCAAAGGGATATCTTAAATTTTAATGGTGCTCATTTTCGATTGGAATTTCATTAATGAGGTACCCGGGAGATCCTGCCTCATTTAGTTGAAAAATAGCACAAATGTCTATACCATCTACTCTGATATGGGTCTTCCCAGCCTAGTTTGTTATATAATTCCGGTCTCTTTGTGCCCTTCCATGCTCTAGTTACTGCCAAAATAGCTTGATGCTGAGTTTGTTTGAGTCGCTTTGTAACATTGAACCTCATGTCTGCATCACGCCTAACATCCTGGTCATACAAAAGTTTAAAGACGTCATTAAAATCATTTTCAGAAAATCCTTGGATAGGTACCTTAATATTACAACATCTCTTCTAGCTATGAGGATTGCCCTTTTGGTGTGATTTTAGAGTATCTACTAGAGGAAGCGACCAATAAGACTGTGACCATGTTGTTATCGGTTGAAGAAAGCATCTTGCTCAGACCAAAAAGTTGGAAAATTAAGAAGCAAGGGATCTTAGCAAGCTCAGTAATTAGAAATTTTTCAAAAAGCTAATAAGCGGCACCACCTCCTCTGCCGCTTCTTCGACGCTCAAGAGTATGAAACATGTGAATCAACCCTGACACAATTTTTGCTACAACTGGATCGTGCGTTAGAACTACCTCTCCATTTACCAGTAGATAAAGAACTCACAAATACAGAAATATTAAAGCAGATGCATTTATATGATGTTGTATTCTGCCATCTTAACAGGCTGCACTTGAATTTACAAAGCCACATTAAGCAATTTGTGTCAAAAAGAAAATTGATATTGAGAGTTCGAAGACAAGATGCACAGATCTTGTTTAAAGACAAATCAGTTATTTCACTTCCATTATAGTTAAATTTTGGATCAAATATTGATTCCAAGCCACCACTGTGTTGTGCTATTGCTAGATTCGGTGCACGTAAAACTTCTGCTGTAAGTACGGTATAAACCAAAATTATCCTCATTACTTACGCTGTTGCTTTGGGCATTAAAGCTACACATAACTAGACTACTATCCGTATGGATTACCTGACCATCGTCTTGCCAAAATGGCACAGTGACATTCCTGCCTGTGTGACCTCTGATATCTATATAGTCTACTTCCTGGCACTCACCAAGCTTGTTGTATGTAAGAAAATCAAAGACATGTAACTGTGCTCTGACGTAGTCATGAAAAATGCTTGATTTACGTATTGGAAAGTTGCATGTGGCTCTCCAAATTGTTGACAATGAATGAATATTTTTCATTTCCTGCAACCCAAGCCTGCAATAAATCGACATAGAAAAAGAGCTCAAAGAGGAGCGCGGTTGCTAAGTAAGAGCTTAATTTCAAACTATACGGTTACATATCATCACCAAAGTGAACTCAACACGGTATAATGCAATGAACAACATGTTTTTGTCCTTCAAGGCGTACAATCGATATGCAATGGTATACCTGTAATCCACCCAGTTAGGTCTATCCTGGTTTCTGGGTTTGTTTTTGTAATATGGCTCCTTGAACAAGTAGTTGTTTGCAAGTGAATAGGAGGTGATCAGTGTCCATACTGAGGTAGCCTCTGATTCAAAGTCACAAAAGACAGGATAATATGTACCATTCCTATCAACAATACTATATTCACCGCTTTTAACTCCTCTGCGATGCCAATCCAAGCAAGATCGCATTGCTAGTAAGTAAATTGAATCAATAAATTATTGTCTTTTTCAGCCTAGTCATTTCTATCTATGCTACCAAGAGCAACATTGAAAGTTTCATTATAACATTGGAGGCTCAAGACCTCAAACTCACAGAGTAGTTGCTAGTCAGGTACATAAAGTTAAATGAAGAAAAATACCATCCAATCATTTTTGGAAGATAAAAGAAGTGATTGCTCTATAAATACAGAAATGGCACAATAAAAATTATACTGTAATTCGCAAAGAAGGTCAGTTCTATAAAAGCTTGTAAAAGGTCACAGGTTCCCTTGACAGTACTTCAATTTCATGTTACTGATCACCTAACTCGAATTACAAAGGCATTGCAATTGTTCTTGTTAAGCTAATGTCCTCCCGTTTTCATGCAGTTCGATAGCATAAGTAATGAGAGCAATAAATTTCATCCGCGAACAGGTATTGCGAAGGACATGCAAAAATATAAAATAAATTTTGGGTACATTGCTACTCAGAGACAATGTAATCAAATCCGCATCAGACGTCTGCTGCCTTTGATGACTGAACTTTTAAGGCACGATATGAGCTCTAGAAAGAGGGTATCCGCTGAAATACCCGATCCTCATGGGCTGAGAAGCTGACATTATCTGCTACTGTCATAAGCACCAATACATGCTATGACTTAAAAGTGCTATGATGTCTATAGAAGAAATTCTTGCAGACGCTTCCCAATCATGTAGAGGATCTGATTTCCAATAATTTATACCCGGAATGGATACTTCCTGTCAAGAACCAAACTTTAGCCACGAATTATCTAGACTGTCTATGGATACAATACTAGCATTTCTAGGTTTCTATTACCCTTTGTGGAACTGGAAAGGGCATCAGATTCTCTACGTGACTTGGAACTATATCATCTTTAAGCCATAGCTCGCAGTGGCACTGGTAATGAAATGAAACAATGTTCATTTTGTGAGAAAAGTGAAGGTAGGCCCATATACTTTCTTATGTAGGGGAGTGTCTGCAAGAAAGACCGCTAATCCAGAGCCATCGGCATGTGAGGTAGGGTGGCCAGTTCCTTTTCTCGCCGCCTTTATCTCCCCAGTGTTGCCAACATTTGCTGCTGGGTGAACTGTGAGCGAGCATTCAGTCAGGTCAACGAGTGGTACTCAAACCGTAGACCTTCCACATGGGAGGGATGCGCTCTTACCACTATGCCACCTCGCCCGTGGTCAGTGTGTACTAGCTAAACTGACATAGGTTGGAGATAGGACAACTCCTAAGGGTCCCCAAATTTTTGAGACACTACAGTGGCCCTTTTGATGTTTTCAAAAGAGAAATCTATTTTATATTATTTGGAAGGAAAATTTGGGCCCCAATCTTACAGCATTCTTAGGGGTCCCGAAGGTCTCTGTTACCCCCACTGAGTATGTATAGTTGTTTTGTGCTTTTTTAAGCAATTCACTTTGGTAGATGCCTTAATCGATTTTCATGTGATATGTGTGCCTACTGTAAATAAATTAACTAGTTGTACTATGTATACCAAGAGAAATTCGTCTAGCTAAAAACTGTTTTACAGGACTACTATTTAAAGTGGTGCACAGAATAGGTTTGGCGTACAGACATGGTCGGCCGTAGCTTGTTCTTTTTCATTCAAAGTTGTAAAGAGGTTTTGAAAACAGGTTTTGAAAACAGATTAAGGATCAGTTGTCTTTCGTAGCATAATGAGCTTATTTTTAGAGGTGCGTTTTACGTTCTTCTAGAGCGTGTGATCGTGAATTTTTTTCTGGGACCAAACCTTCAGACCTTCAGTTCCCGCCCACTTCTTTTGCATGTTTTCAAGACCATAGTCTTTTACTCACTTTGTCTCCTTTCAACTGTTAACCCTATCGGTCAGTTGTCCAGAGTAACCTTTAGGTGGCATGACGTGACCTTGACTTTCAAGAGGCTGTCACCCCCCACACACAAATATACAAAATGTCAAACTGTGCACCAATGTTTAGGATTAGTACCAAAATTAAATATTTAAATATTAAATTTAAATATTTAAATATTAAATATTTAAGCATTTGCAACACAGCAGTTTTAGAGATATGAAAAATGTAATAAGTGAAGAGGCTACAAAACATTTATCCCTTGGCAGGTAAATTGTCTCATATCTACCAGTTGCCTGCCTGTGAAAATTTTATATACCTTTACAGCGATATCCTGGGCAATCACAAGTATCGTAGCATATGTACTCCGATTTACATGGCTTCCTTTCAGCACAATTATGTCCAACCTACAAGTTACCAAATGATATTCACCACCCACAATTGAATAGCTAGAAGTTGGTTACAAAATTAAAATACAAAGCTTAACTAAAAGTATGGAAAAAGTCATGACAATGACAGCCAATCATTTCTGTCCCAGAAAAAGAATACCCCCATGCCACAGAACTGTTCAAAAATAATTGTTTCACAAGTAAAGTACTCTTATGGCGCTCCTGGCGATCCCAATATTTGGTGCATGAAAGATAAAATGAATATACTCAGGGATCGACAAAGAGGTGAGTACCTTGAACACATCCCGCTGGCAGCCTCAAACATGGCAGGCAGTTCGAACCAGCCGTGATTGCTTTCTTATGTCATGTTGGTTTACCTCTGATGAGCGAAAGGTCCACGTCGGTAAACACCAAAATCTTTCTTCAGATATTGAGTATACTAATACCAAATAAGCAGCAAGGAGCATTGAAAACGAATCTTGATTGGCTCCACTGGGGAATGTTATGTTTTATTGTTGATACCAAAAGACAAGTAGCAAGTAGTTAAATATCTTTTTGAGATATGAGCAAAGCCTCAAAGAGAGTTGATGGATAAACTACCGCCATCAGTTCCTCTTTATCTCCAGCTTCTACATGCTAGGTGGGGCTATCCATCAAAATATTTATTTTTTTGCTTGAAGTGGGAACTAATAGTGTCACAAGTGTTTAAATTGTGCTCTTATTTGATTAAATCTATGAGTTGAAATCTCTTAGAAGTTAAAATATGTGCAAATTAATAATCTACATACCAATGATTCTTTATAACTCGTTGCATAATACGTCCATCCAGTAGCATCTATCATAATGGCATTATCATTTCTGAGTTCAGTAGATTTATTATTTAACTCACAAGTCATCTCATCTTCATTGATGTTAAAAGTTTTGCACTGCTTGTTATGGATACATTCATATTGGCACTGTACTTTGTCTATGCCATGGAAAGTTAAGAATGTGCTTTGCAGCCTCTTGTTTGGCTCTTGTACAACGAAATTCGCATACTTGCCACACGTCAAGCGCAGAATCTCGGCACTGAGTAGTGGCATTGTTGTGATAAAGAGCAGACACGAGTAGCTGAAAACAAGACTTATTTCGAATTATTTTAATTAGGAGAAAGTTGTACTGAACAATCAAGCTTCAAATTGTTTTCCGTTCATTTATCAGCAAGAGAATTGATTAATGCATGCAGAAAATATCTGGATGAAATTTTCCATTAGTGTGAGTGAAAATTTTGCTGCTGTTCTAGTATTGGAATAAAAATTTCGATATAAATCAATTGTGCTCGTACTATTGGTAACCTTGAATTAGCATATAGACCTTATTAAAGAGATCTTTATTTTTTGCGCACTTTTCTTTACTTTGTGTATGTTTTAACCTGTATACTGTACCCTGTATAGAGAAACAAATAATATGAAAGAGATCAAAGAGTGATTAGACCAATCCTTGGTCATCACGTGACTCTACTGGGAGCTGAGCCAAGTTTGGAAACAATGGCTGAGTCAAGTTTGCACTGAGTCAAGTTTGGAAACAATGGCTTCCATGGAGTGTGGGGAACTATCATGAATAAAGAAACTGGTAAAGATCTCGAATGATAATGCTGTTTAATCAATACAATCACCACATGGATGCTGTTATCCTAGGGAAAGACTAGGAGCCAGAGATGGCAAGTTACTCTGGTGATTTGACGATGGTAGGCTGTAACTAAACTCTGCGTTAGAGATGGAAAAGCGATCAAGAGCAAGACACCTTGCTCAGCTTACAGTGAGAGGGACGTTAGTTTGCTTTATGGGATGTTTGTTACCTTTGCTTTTACTATATGACAATGAACTCAAACCATTGAGTTCCGTTTATCCAAACATCCATTCACAAAGTATTATCGCAATTAGAATTGCTATTTTGAAAAGCTTGAGTGATAACATGTGAGACTTAATTCCTTTCATGAATCATATTGAATCGCAATTTACAAACAAAAAGAATGACATGGCCAAATTCTACAATATCCTCCTTGATACAGGGTCTGGTGTACACTTACAATCAAGCAAAGAGCCTTGTGTAGGGCTGAAATAACACTTGAGTAGAGATGATACAATGATAGAGCGGCGCTTTACTCACAAAGTACGTATTCTGTTTTGTCTTATCTCATGATGTATTCGCTGTCCAGCTGTAGCTCTAGCTTACCCTAAAACAGTGCTTCTCAATCTTTTTGCAAAGCTGCCTTTCGGAAAAGAAAATGCTGTTCGCCCCCTCACTCTCCATAAATAAGATTATTATCTATAAAATTGGGTAAGAATACCTTATCCTTGAGGTCATCCGCGCCCCTTCCAGTATCTCATCAAACCCCCTTGGAGGCCGCGTCTCAATATGTGAGAAACGCTACCCTAACAGGTGCTTACTGATAGCACTAATAATATTCCATTATGGTACAAGATAACCTTTTTCAATAAAAATTATTGCTATCACTAAGGGCTCTGTCTGAAGTGTGCATAATTATAGTGTAAGCATACCACGTGATATGCATACAGAATGGAATGATTGCAACACTACAATAAGGGCATTGTGCATATTTAAACGTCATAATGCTAGGATTTTAACAATTGATAATAAATCTAAGGTAGCATTCCGAGTTACGTAACGCCTCTAAGGGGGAATGTACTTTGATCTGTTACGTTATTGTTTAATTCAAATGGAAAGCTGTAATGCTTCTAAATCCATATGATGGAAATTGCATTTGCAATTCATTTCAACGATGAAGATGAAAGTAAGAAAGGGATAGTGAAATTGAGTTATGATTATAACGGCACAGTGATTGATAGTCAGTGTTGAGAGAAAAGAGAGAAAAAAAGCAAACGAAGAAGGACACAAAAGTACGCATTTACTCGAGATCTGAGAAGAAGGAAAAGAGACTATGCAACAATCCACATTATACTTATCTCATTACACTTATACTACCACATTATACCTATCAATTCACAATACAATCAATGCAATCCACATTATACTTATCTCCCTCTACTGTATATTCGATTGGTTTCATTTACAAATTTTACTTCAATTTCTCGTCTATACTCAATTTCTATAAACTATATCAGGGATCTTTCAGGGGGATTTTTTCTGTAAAATTGAAGGAAAGAATTAATAACTCCAGCGATGGGAAAAAAGCAAAATGAGATTTCCCAACACCATAGGGGCCACGCCCTACTAGCCATTCCCTGGATCCAATCTACTCAATTTATAGACTTTTCCCTGTATCTCTGATCTACCAAAGTCACAAACAAATACAATTATTTCAAAATAATAAGAAGAATCAAGTTCGAAAAAATTTTTAAGTTATATAATGACTAGAACCATCGCAGTCAAAGGGTCACATTTGAATAAAATAAATTCAAAAATCATAATTTTCTAGAATAAAGTCAAAAATGTTAAATGCTGTCAAAGCATTCAAAAGCAGAGTGCAATGCACATATGTATATTTATTTTCAAGTGCATACTTTCAAAGCAATCACAGGGATTCAGGAGCGTGGACCTAGTTCATACAGCGCATTATAACGCATCGAATTAAATTCAATTTAAGTTCATTCTGCTTAGTGCCAGAAATTGTGTGTATATAATTATTTTAATTCGATTTTTTTCACATTACTTTTTAGCCAACAATATACATGCATACAAAGCTGACTAATCAAAATCGAATAGTTTGATACATAATACATAAAACTAATATTCTCTAACTTAAAATTACAAAAACGAACAGACGTCATATTTTTAGGGTATTTTACATAGGCAGGTACTGGCAAGCACTGCATATGCAAGAAAGTCCATCCCAATTTTTAATTAGTCTCTTAAAAGTTTTCTAATGCTCTGCTGATTTCAGCTCATTAGGCAGATCATTCCAAATCTGTGGTCCAATGGACATCAGACTCTTAGACCGGAAAGTGGTTTGATTTGACCTTATATGGGCTAAATCATTTGGATTTCGTAAAGAATAGCACGAGTTCCGTAGTTTGGAAATTTTCTGCATAAAAGTTGAGCTTAATATGTTAACGGTCTTGAAAATATAAATGCAAAGAGCTCTTTGGCGAAAAATAAGCATCGTGCATCTTTCTGACTTCGAAAGCAAATCATTTTAGGAACTAGTGTGATTGTTAAAGAGAAATCTCAGAGCACTTTCATGTAACTTTTCAATGTTCTGAAGAGATTTAGGAAATGAAAAATACCAGACCAGAGGACAGTACTCAAAATTTCAAACTCTCCTCCTGAAACCTGAAACTCTCCTCCG
>WIPJ01003964.1:15997-26377 GCA_018155075.1 Cassiopea andromeda | reverse complement strand
AGGGAGGGAGTGGGCTAGAAAAGGTTGATGGGAAATCGCTCGGACAGCTCTTTTCTGCAACTTAAATAGTGGCTCAATATATGAGTCAAATGTTTGACCCCAAGCAACAATGCCATATTGTAAAAAGGACATGAACAAAGCATTATATAGTGTGATCAAAGTGGACGTTGGAAGCAAATACCTGACATTAAAAAAAATTCCACAGATTTTTGCAAGTTTTTTTGATAGTTCAGCAATGTGATATTTTCCAGCAAGATGTTCATCTAAAAGAACTCCTAGAAATTTGATTTACTTCACTCTAGAAATATGCTTTTTACCTATTTTGATAACAATATCAGTGGGGACTCGGCTTGCAGAAGAATGGAATATAATAAAATTAGTTTTACTTATATTTAATGTAAGTTTATTTGCATCAAGCCATCTTTTTATGTGCTTCAGCCCTTTGTTAACCTTTTTGATGACATCATCAAGAGTTTCAGAATCATAATAAAGATTGGTATCATCAGCAAAGAGGTAAATTATCAATCAGCATTCTTGAAGTCTTTGATCAGCTTTCATTGGGATTCATGGACATGCTACAGGATCTTAATTATAACTCCAGAACTAAGGCATACATAATCCGCAGGATTTCCACAATTGCCATCCAAACTAGTTATAAAATATTACATATTTTGCAGAAGAAATAAAGATTGGGAGTATTTGAGAGACATTAAATATCATTTACCGATATGTCAAAAAGTAAAGAGCCTAGTACTGACCATCGAGGAACTTCAAACTAATTTATTTCCGATCACTGAAGGTGCTATTCACTTGTAGTCTCTGACGTATCTCTCTTAGAAAGATAGCTTTAATAAGAGCTGCAGTGCATCCAGGTTAATGCCAAAGGCATACAAATTCGCAGGTAGAAGATCATAGTTTACAACTATCAAATGTTTTTGAAGATCCAAAATAATTTATAAGTTTTAAAACGTTGTAAGAAATTCAATAGGATATGTTGTGCACTGTACCCTTGTCTAAACCCTCCTAAGAGTGGCGAAAAGAACTTCTCATACAGTCATACAGTTGAGTCTATACGAGTAATTCAAGCAATTTCGAAGTTGCAGGTAGAGGGCTTATTGTTCTATATTTTTCTCTGCATATACTATCACATTTCTAAAACAGCGGTGATACATCAGATCATTTAGATCATTTGGGAAACTGCCTTCTTGAATTAACTTATTGAATAGCTCAACAGGAGCGAAATAAAATAGATCAGGGCTAGTTGTTTATGTTTTTAATATTTTTAGAGTGATTGATTCTGGTGGTGAAGCTTTCTTAGGATCTAAATTTTTCAACTGCTCCAACATCTCTCCGTTCGTAGCTTCCCAAAATGAAAACTTTGTGCTACTGCTGATAGACCCTTTATTTTGAGGATACTAGAGTGATATTCAAAATATTTTATAATCTTTGAGCATGGATCCTCATTAAGATCATTTAAAGAGCCTCCAGTATTTGCTCAAGAGATACCCAAGGATTCTGTTATGTTTACAAATTAATCATTCATAATCTCAGCAACCTTACCATCATCCTATTCTACAACATTATATTCTAATAGTGTAATACAAGAAGTATTTTGAAACCTATTTCACAACAGAGGTTTCATTTCATCATTCTTACCTTGTTGCTAGCCGCATGTCGCCAAGGAAGAAAAAACCTCCTATGTTGGGAAGAAGATGAATTTATAGTATATGTAAGTTCTCATCACAGTAAGATACATAAGTATTCATGCTTAATTTAAATTTCTATTGAAATTGCAGGTAGATTTACTAAACTGTGTGACTATAATCCGGATTCAGCATTCAAGTTTATGAGTTGCTACTACTTCCCTAGTGTGTGTCATTAGATCTTTCAATTTGAATACCATAAATATAGTTCATTCAAGTATTAGGCACATATTGATATGGGCATTAACATCAAGACCACCAAGTGACGTAAAACTTATGATAAATAGAAAAACATCAAATTATTGCATATGTGTAGATTTTATACGCATATTTCCAGAACAAAAGCACTATCAATTAGCAATGTGGTGATTCTTTCTAGCCTCAATTGTTACCATCTGATTTTGACGATTCTACAAAAAGATTTTACATATTAGCGAGTGTTAGAGGTTCTGTACAATGCCTATAGTTCCTCGAGTTAATTGCCAGTACGACGTAGAAATAGCTCTACCATCCATGTAAAAGTCCCCAAAGCTTGATCACTGAAATAGACAAGTCATTGAACAACATAAACCTAACAATTGTTGGAAATTTCACAAAAAGAAGTGCGTGAAATTCAATCTTAGGCAAAATGTCTTTGCAAGCTTTCTGGCGAAAAAGCAACTTCATACAGAGTAGAAATCTAAATTGGAGGAGAGTTGACGAACTCCGATTTGAGTTCTCCGAGCCTCCTCAAAGCATCGAGATCGCCGTGCAGAGCACAGCTTATTATGTTCTGACTAGAGGTATCTTCCTATTGGCTATTCCAGCCCGCTTTTGAAAGCAAATCAAAAAAGAGCTATATGATACCTCCACGTGGATAACATCCTCAGTTGTTTGCTGAACAATAGTCTTCGACAGTTCCTGGGATGATGAACACTTGTTTACCCGACCATAATGTTTTGAAAAAGTATTTTATTTAGGCATGAAAAAGTATTGCTGTAAGGCAAAGGAGACAGATTCTCCCTTGATGCTGTGAGCACCAAAAGCCGAAATGTCAATACCAGCATCTTTCATAAATTAGATGCCTATAGGACTACATTCTCCGCTCGAGAGGAAAATGCTCTTGAGCCTTTATCCTCACCAGAGTATTGGGAGATCCCCTAATAGAGCTGCATTCCCATCGCGCTGTCTACTTCAGGAGGAGAGCTCAGTTCTTTTACTTAGAAAATCGGTGCTTTTCTGGTATCAAACAGTAAGTTTTCCTCTGCTTGAGTTTTTACACCATACACGTGCGCAATGGAGTAAGCGTTGCTCCATCGAGTACCTACACAGATAGACCTACATGGCGTATATCAGTTAAGAATTCATCTTATTTGATGCTGTTGATATTCTTGGCTTTGTAGTGGCACTAAATCTTAAAGCAGTTGAAATTATTTGATAAATACCCCCCTTTATTGTTGCACAATGTTTACAATTTCCTGCGATCTGATTGAATATCAACATGATGAGGAAAAAGTTCGCGAACAAAAGTATAATGAGTTCAACTTCATCGCCTGAGCTCGATAGGATAAAAATCACCTGGGTCAGCGGCATTTCTGCAGTATTTCGCATGTTTGTCATGAACGGTCGATGACATTTTCCTCTCGAGCGGAAAATGCAGTCCTATGGACACCTACCTTATCGCTGCGAATCCAACGTGCCGGAGTTTTCATCGTAACTGGTCTTTTTAGGAAGGTCTGCAGCTCAGCCATAACTGGGGGTCTTTGCGCATTGAGCGCGTCTTACTCAAGTTAAGCTTTAGCAGATCAACGTTATGCAAGCAAAACTTCTCTATTTGAGGTAGTAATGTGATTACAAAACGAGATCTATCGTGTTGAACTTTTAAATCCGAGAATATATACAAGTATGTTGCAGAATCAAAGAAGAAGATATAACGAGAGTTAATCAGCGATACGGTGTGAACCCTCTGCGCTGATACACAAGCAAGGGTAGCGACCAGCTTGCGTGAAATGTCTTGTACTGAAGCATCTGAAGAGCCTCCCATGATCTAAGGTGGTTTAGCAATTCTTTTGCACCCCACAATGCGCGGTATTTGAGCTGTCCTGATCGCAAATTGCGCACACCTCGAACAAACTTTAAATGAGTAGATGTTTGCAAATAGCAACTTCGGGATATATTACTGAAAATGCGCTACGTGCTTTATTTCTTTGTGAGTGCCCAATGCCTCTTTCGTACATTGAAGTCAAAGACTTTAACACAGATGTCACAGATGGTGCACTGGAATCGTTATTTGGTTCAATGCAAAATGATAGCCACTGGCGAAGGAGTGACGTGTAGTTCTTCTGCGTTCGGAGATAGTTGTTGGCTGAAAAATTGCAATTGATTAGTCGCATTTGTGGAAATAGGTGAAGAACCGCAACTGGGTTTCCAGGATTCCTGAGTCATGTAGTAGGTGGTAATAATAATGGAATGTCAATTAATTATGAATACAAACTTGGAAACCATGGCTGGCTAGGCCAAAAGGGAAAAATCAGTATTATTGTGCAAGACAAATGGTGAGCTAATTTGCAAAAGAGTTTACTCATTTGGTTGAAGGGTGGGAAATCATACCAGTAAATATTATTCCATGAGTGGGCAAATGCGTTCACACCATAAGAAAAGGGATCAGGACGCCATGAGAAATAGCGATTTAGTTTCCTGTTCAATTGTGAAGAAAGTAGATCTATGCGTGGTGTTCCAAACTCTTGGCATAAAGGGTGAAATGTGTCATTATCAAGACTCCACTCAATGTTGTCGCTAAATTTGCGAGACATTGCATCGACTATTTGATTATCTAATCCAGGGATATGAAGAGCAGTTAAAGAGACTTTGTTGTCAATGCACCAAAGTCATTTTTATGGGTTAAATAGTTAAGAGACACATTGTGACAGCCTCCAAATTTATTTATGTAGGAAATTGATGTTATATTATCACATTTTACACGAACATTAGTATCGTGGATATAAGTTTTGAAAACTAGCAGTGCAAACTGAATTGCCTTTAATTCTAGATAATTGATATGACGTTTTTGTCTTTCTTGTGGACCAGCTCCCCATCCTAGTTTGCTGGCATTGCTATATATTTATAGTGCAAATGATCAAAGCCTAAAATACCCTACATGGAGCGGCCGTTCTGGTTGGCTAGAATTTCCACCCACCATTGTAGTTCTGAACGAATTCGTACCAATAACTAAGTCTGTTTGCCAAATTGAGAAGATGTTTTAATTGTTCTGTCTAATATATTTCAAGGTATCTAGTATAAAATTGTGAGTAGTTAAATGCTAAGAATGAAGATACCAGAGGTTACTACATTCAGCAAAATGGCGGATAGTTACATGTCGAGCATTGAGTAATTCGATACAAACTCGTTGCATTTTCTTGACTTTGTCTGTGGTTAGACTCAGAGTGTAGGCTTCAGAGTCAATAAGAAACCCTAGATGGGTAATCTGTTTTGAGATTCGAAGTGAGGTCTTTTCAAGGTTTAACGTGAAGCCCAAGCTGTGGATCAATTCTTTCTCTCTAGTTGTGTATCTTTCCAGTTGTTTTTGGAAGTATTAATGTACAGGCTATCATTTATATCATGGGCACATTGTATGCCCTCACGTTGTAGCTTTGAAAATCACTTTCATAGCTTTGGTAAAATAGAGAGGAGCTAAACTTAATCCGAAACATAAGCATTGAAATTCATAGACTGTGTCCCACCACATGAAATGTAGATATTTACGATGGCGCTTAGCCATTGGCAAGAAAAAACAAGCATTTTGTAGGTCTATAGATTTCATAAATGCGATTTGCTTAATTAGTGGTAAAATATTAGATACATGTTCCATTTCAAGGTGTCTCTTTGTAAGATACCGATTTAGTTTTTGAAGTTAATGATCATTCTAAAGCCCCAGACTTTTCGGCCTGGTGAAAGTATTGCATATAAATTGCGGTTTTTGTTGGAATAAACGGCATTATAGCTCCTTTAGAGATAAATTTTTGAATTTCTACATCAATAGAGGACAATTAGTTGTCACCAAACTGGATTGATTTTGGTGTAGAACGCTGTAAGGGAGTTAATATAAAAGCAATTTTTATCACATTGGCGAGATTCAATACAAACTTATTATGCGCGAGTTTGTGCCAATTTCCAAGAAAGTATTTAGTAGGGTCAGTAACCTGTTGATGTTGAATTATTTCTGTTTGTTTCTCTTCTTCATAAATGACGGCTGTTGCTGCATCTCACGGTTCTATTGGCGGGATTTTCATACATTGTTCGTATGGCCTCGGTAGTTTAAAGGGACCGCTGATGGGTGTTGGCGATTAGGCGGATATGGACTGCGGAAGGGCAAGTATGACCCAGAGGAAGATGGCGGGCGGTTAGGTGCCAAGGATCGCGTCATTTTTTTTGGGAGGAAGAGATAGCTTTTGCTGCTTCTAGAATGTTGTCGTGGAAAAGATGATTAGTTATCGGTATTTTAGTGCTGCATAGTGAATGAAAGCGCGGGTGTATAGCCGTTTTCAGTAGATCTCTGCGTCGATACGGTGACTCAAGAAAAATGTTACCCAATATAGCCACATAAGCATCAAGCTTTTCATTAAGCTCATTAAATTTTAGAATAAACTCTCTGACCTATGCTACACCCATTAGGCCATTTTGAAAGCAAAAATTGTGCGTTTGAAGGCGCTTATCTTGCTCGTTTGCTCCCGGGGCAACTGAGCCCATAAATTTTGGTTGATGGTAGGGACACTGAGTGCAGGGCAGTTCTCAGGGCGTTAGAAGCCATCTTTAAGCTTGAGAAGTTCTGCGTTGAGAATCCTCTTGCGGCAGCAATCCTCCTCCACATATTTTGCAAAAACCTCCGGAATTTTCTTCCCAAGTGCTTCGTCCTCAACGAAATGTATGGCTGAGTCCGCAAGCAACCCTTGCCCAGCTGTGTTTGTGATTGCCTTTTCGATATTCTGAAAAGTCGGCACAAAATTACCTTCGGCAGAATCTGCAGAATATATATATATATATTACTTTGACTTTTAGGCGTAGTTACACCCTCGAAATCTAAGAATGATTTAAGGCTCAAACCCAAGAATATTTAAGAATGTTGAGGCTCAGCGAAAAGTTAGGTGTTCTTATAAAAAAGTGTGTACTTTCAGAATAAGCAACTAAGATAACATTCCAAGATACTGGTATGAAGATACTTTACGAAATGGTACATGGTCAAGCTCCTAACAGTTTTTTATAGCTGTAATATGTTAAACCATTTAGCATTGATACTGTCAATTTGTGTGCAACAGATGCAGCTACGAGGGTTTTTAATTCTCATTCATAAGCGGTTACGCTATTCTCATGCTGCTTTACTAAGGAGACATAATATGAAACATATACCGGAAATTAGGAGCTTAGCTCCTAATTATTTCGCAACCCCTGGACGTTCTTTTGTGTGAACAAATGAACCTAAATCCACTGCTTTTAAATCCACTGTTCCATGCAAAATGAGATTGCTGCAGCATAGTGTCTTTGTTTAAGGGAAACGTAGTAAAGAAGTTGTTACAGGGAATGAAGTACGAGAAGTATATTTCATAGTTCTCAATAAAATTTCTTAATTGTTTTCAAAATTATAAGTTTTTTATGCGTCAGTGTCCGACAAAGTGTACTTGTGGATATATCTCTAGCAATGGTGCACTCTTGTCAATATCTTTACATTACAACTCCAGCCCTAATATCCTCGGAATCTCAGATTACTATAGAATCCTCAAAAGCATGCCAGGCTTATGATTAACAGAAAACAATTTCCTAGACGAACTGACTGGAGGAGAATTTGGACTGTATCATTACACCCTAACACTGCAAATGCGAGCTTGAGGATATTTCGCTTTCGTTTTAGATCCCAGAATGTCATAAACATCAACTGTGCGATTAAAAAGCTGCCATGAATGAATATATTGACTTAAATTTTATTCATAAAATATGACACAAGTTTCTTGTACCTTTGAAAGGTATTTTGGAAATATCTTGTTGCAAGATGCGGCTAGTCAGCAAATTTCTTGTCTTACTACAAGATAAAACTACTTCATTTTAAAAGTATCTCATTGCAACATACTGTTACTGATTCTACAAGTTAAATTCTATCTTCAAGATACTAAGATAAGATACTGCCCACTTCAGTAGATAATAGTAACCAAAGTTTGTGAATCCTTGCTTACAGTTGGTCTTCTGACCAACTAGTCCATGTTTCGTTAACATAGAAAACGTTCTATTTCTGTACCTAAAGGGTCATAAGAATGAGAAAGAGGTCAAAGTTCTTCTTAGGCCCCTTTTACACTGCCATCGATCACATTCGATACGGATCAGAAACGTCCGTTGTTGTGTAAATGGGAACCAAAAGTGTCAGGGTATATAGGCCGAATCATTTTTGATTCTTTTGAAAGGCTCAAACGTTACAAGGCCAACTGCATCAGTTTTGCTAAGGATTGGTAGGAGTGAAGTAGAAAGAAGAACAATCTGTACCACCTTTGATGGAGGATCAACAAGTGATCCATAGCCGTGAAAATTAAGCTAATATGTTCAACTTGTAACCAAGGCCGTGACTTCACTTCAGAAGTACCTATGCATCAAGTGTTTAAAAGCGAATTCATGTTTACATATCATTGATTATGAATGGAAAGTAGAAGTCCAAGGCCACACTTCACTTTCATTGACATTAATGAGGAACTCAGCATTGCATTGAGCTTCATGCAACTTTGAACTTATTGCATGGAGTATTTACTATGACATGCGAACTACACAATAAATGATGAACTGCAAAACTAATGTCCTGTAGTACAATCTCATGTAAGCTTATGGATTCATTGTATTAGGATACATCGAAGCTTGCCAAATTTTCATTAACCACTACTTAAATCATACCATCTATTCAATGAGTAGAGCCAACTAAAATTTTAAGGCTTAGATTCACTGACATTTAAGGATAATTAAAAAATAATGCAAGGCAAAGGTACAACAGTACTTAGATATTTTGTTTTTCTTGATGATTTTTAGATTTATTTCTAGAATTTAAATTATCAAATTTTTCTTCTTATGTGCTCATTTTTTTATGAAAAACTATAAAGTTTACAAATTCTGGAATCCTTGCTTTAGCTATTAATTGAATTTACACCTTGTACCTTCCAAAGTAATAAGAAAATATTGGGGATTAAAATAAACTAACTTGCAAAAATTTAGAAACTGTAGAAATTACATTCGTATAAAAGGAAAAGTATGAATTTGCAGGTGGGACTTGATCATACTGACAACTGATTGTGACAAATAATGATCACCAATTAGCATAATGTGTGAGCCATATTTGTGCCCTAGACTGCTTTACTTCATGATCTTTTCTGTCGAGTATTTGATGAAAAGTACAGTTCATAATAGAAGCACAAAATGATCTCTCTATTCGCCAAATCTTCCTAGAATTCCCGCGTACATGTAATAGTGCATTAAAAATTTTGTTACAGGACACTTATAAACCATGTTTCCTTTAAAACATTGCAATATCATGTTTGAAGCAATCACAAATGATGTTTTGTAAATATCCGCATTACATATAGAGTTGCTTCTTTTACTATGGTAGCAACCTAGTTTATTTCTTGAAAAAATCACTTTGCTGCAGTGAGGTGGAGTTTAATTGAGGAGAGCTCTACAGTCAAGATAATGGAATCTGAAGAGCTGTAAAGATTAAATAGATGTCGATATTCTAACTCTACCAAATGTGAGGAGAAAAGGAGATGGTTTGTTTGAATTTTTCTGCGAAATAGCATTGGTCTCTTCATAATTGAATGTAGGTCTAGCTTCACCTAATAACCTAATTGATATCTATTCTGCAACTGCTATAAACATTATAAATCTAACAGAACAATAAGAAGCTTTCCCTAAAATCATAACTATATCATGATAACAGGATTAAGTCAATATAATTAATTGACTTAATATAGTGAAAAAGCAAATAGAAATCAACTAATGCAAAGATGAGCTATAGCTGTCTCATGAGTACTTCTGCTGAAGTAGTTAAATGCAAGAAGAAGCTGTGAGGGGTGGGGGTAACCTATTGGGTGCAGGGCACGGAGACGCCCAGTTTTTTAGGGAACCTTAGTCTTGAAAATTACAGAATTATTAGCCTTTGAAGTATATATAGAATAATGGGTACAAATAGATGAAACCTCCAGAGTTGTGGGTTTCAGTTTTGAAGAATATTGCAAAAACATATCAACAAGCACAAATAGCATAAAAATCTGTTTGATTATTTGCTGTGCCTTAAGTAATATTCTTTGCCTTGCAGAATCATGGGTAGGTCTTTCATCATACTGGTGGAATTAGTATGGGTTAGGTAAATTTGAATAGGCCCCAAGAAAGATGTATGGTATATGGGCATGGTTACCAAATGGCTTGATCTGTAAAAGTGTATGGCTCGCTAAGGCATCCTAGTCTGAGTTGGCTACCACCACCACTGTTTCGCTACTCTCAGACTTACAAATGTGCAAGAAGGACTAATGTTCACCACCTGAATACCTAAGTCTATCTGTTGCACTCTTGCACTGAGAGTACTGGTGACTTTTGGAATGACTTTAGCTGTTTTTACAGCTACCACTGCTTTCAGCATTCGATAGCATGCCAAGGACATGCCAATAAGGGGGTAATCCGT
>WIPJ01003964.1:0-10744 GCA_018155075.1 Cassiopea andromeda | reverse complement strand
GCAGTATTGGGAACCTGAATCATTTCCGCAATGGATCAAAAAGTGAGCGGGTGCAAGTATAAATGCATCGTTGGAAGGGGTAACTTTTATCAAACGTTACAGTTGCTTTAGAGTAATGTGCTCAATTACATTGGCAAGATCAAAATCTGATTCATAAAGAGATGTAATTGTCTTCTTTGATAGTCATTTGTATTCTATACCTTTGTGCCAAACCAAAACTGCGTTGTGCTGTGAGCATCTTCCGAACACCTAAAGGCATTATTCACTGTGCCATAATACCCAAAATTATCTTCATCGCTTATGCTGCCTTGTCGAGCATCAAACGTACAAGCCTGTGTTGAGCTGTCTATATGAAATGAAATCCCATCAGAATGCCACAATGGTGTCGAGATGTTCCTTCCTACATGCCCTCTTATATTGATGTATTCCACAATGCGACATTTAAACCAAGCTTTGAACTTTAAGATATCTACTTGAAGCAATTCAACCCTCAGGTAGTCACGGTAAATATCTGATTTGTATTTTGAAAAGCTGCATGTAACTCGCCACATTGTAGATGATGAGCGAATGCCTTGCATTCGAGGTAATCCAAGCCTTGTAAAAATAAAACTCATACATAGAATCTACAGATCGTTTTCTTTCCGTTTTCAGATTGCTTTCTCTACGTTTTATAAGTGCAAACTATGTTCTGGGGAGGATAAAGCAAATGTAAAATGAGAAAAATGTTGCAACGTTATTAAGCTAGGATGCTGCTATCCTCCTCAAAAGCTTTAAAAAGGGTGCTCCTATAGCTCCCAATTCCTTTTCCCAACGCTTTCCCCTCCCATATTTTTGCCAAAAAAGTATTTTAAATATGCATATTTGAAAAGATAGGACTAATATATACCAATTGTAAATTCCTTAACAATAGTTCTCTTTGATTTTATTTTTTTGTACATTATCTTTTTGGCAGAGACCTGCTCGGACTGCAAAATAGGTAAAAAATGGAACATTTGCAATACCACAAATGAATTAGGATGAACAACACAATCTATTACAATACATAGTGTGTCTGGTTTGTGTTACGTGTTTTTCATTTGTTAGAAAGAGACTTTAAAGCTACTGATAGATATTTGAAGCGATATACCTGTAATCAACCCAGTTTATGTTTGCTTCCTTTCTAGGGTTATCGTTGTATAGCGGTGAATGGTGGAGTGCTTTGTTCTCCAATGAATAAGATACCACCAACGTCCATACTGAATTTTCTTCTGACTCAAAGTCACAGAAGACTTGAAATGGTATGCCATTCGTATCGAAAATGTCATATTGACCATTTTCTCGCATTCCATCATTGTAGAAATCCAGACAAGATCTGGCTGAAAGAAAACAATGAAATAATGCAATTTAATTTACTACAGTCCACAATTTATGTGTTCTTGTTATCTCTCATTCTCGTCTTTGCATTCATTAGAAATTAAATCTAGTGCTAACAGTAGCCGAGAAAGGACAGAGGAAGTCTTTGATTTCATAACACAATTGCTCGTTTTAGTTTATGTTGCTAATATCCTGGTGATATAATAGTTACACATTAAGAAATATTTGTCCGGAAAGATGTTTGTTGCAATACTTTAAATCATTACATGAAACCATAGTCACGAGAATGCATTCTTGTGACTATGATAAAACAGAATAGCATTAAGCAACAAAGATGTCAGAAACTCAAGACTAAGCAGTGAAAAGGACTCGAGATATATGGAATGTGCAATGCCCATAAACTCAAGACCTAGTCCCAAAAGTTCCTTATCTTTGGACTCCCAGTGAGTAAAAAGTAATACTAAGAGTTCATTAATTTTCACTGCATGTTTATTACTATAGACAGGGATGGCAAAACTGTGCTGGAGATCTTCAGCATCTTTTAATGTCATTTGTTGGAGTCTTTGTGCAACCACAAGCTTAAGAAGAGTTAGACCTCATAGAAGCACTAACCACAGCAGGAAAGCGTACCGATAAAATCTAACAGCAATTAACATCATAATAAAAATCACCATGATCATAGCCACTATCAATGTCATCATCACTAAAATCAACAAGATAGGGGTGGATCCAGAACTGGACCTTAGGAAGGGCTATCTAATTCATGTTATTGTCTTTCTCTCATGTAACAAGTTTCTTAATAGAATTGTTTGCTATAAGAAATATTACTGTCTAGGAGGGGTTATGGATCCGGTCCCACTTGCATCCACCCCTGCAGCAAGATCATGATCCCCTCTACCATTATCAATGCACGATTGCTCGCGTTATGCAATAACACTATAACATTATATGGATGCACTGAGCTTTTACTTCAATTATTAATCAATTTATATGCTATCAAATATTGAGATGAGGAGTATTAGCAAAATGATTTACTAAAGCAGGCAGTCACCCAATTTCTTCTCTGCCATTAATGACTGCTAAATTTGTTTTTGGGAATCACAATCCTGATGCACTTCCTTGTAAATAAGAGACATGAATAAGTATTGTAAAAGATGTTCATGTACTCTTCTGGGTTGGGAGCATTTTTGGATGTATATGTATGTCTGTCATAGCATTTAAAAAAGCTTTTGTAATTGTATAAGAAGCATTTTTATATACCTAAGCATACAGTGTTTGCTTTGTAGGCGAAGCTAGTTCGCATGAATAATTTGTTTACATTGTGAATAGAAGAAACTACAGGTGTTGTTTTGCAACAACCTGAATAATCTATGCACCTTTTGCATTGCAAAAGAGATCTATGTTACCTATTAACTGCATCTTTTCGTAAACGATTTCAGCTTCATGCTTTCTTATTCCAAGCTCATCCATTCCATGCACAGTTACAAATCCACTGCCTACTTTTATTACATGAGTACAGGATTGCTGCATGCCACATTCAAAGAATTCTTGGTTCGTAAATGGAGCTGCACTGCCAACACTGATTTCTGTATCTGTCCCTGAAATTAGCTTGAAGTATAATCCTGTTGTGACGGGAGGCTTTAATGAATAGAATAGTAGTATGTAAATATAAACAGGATGTAGCTGTCTTGATGGGGAGGCTGCCATGGCCGAGGAGCATCAATTGTTATGTATTCTGCTTCTTTGGTTCAGTTGAATGGCCAAGCCAACACTGCGTAATACTATCAATTAACTTTAGCGCGATTTTCTTTCCTTTTAAGGAATTTGTTATTTACTTTAATGTATATCAATAGGACCTGCTCAGATTAAACAGACTTCCTAGTATGAAGAATATTTAAGCATATCAATAGGTTGGCATAGCAATAAAACCTCATCAGTTTTATAACATATGGCTTCATACTACGCATATGCCTACACGGCTGTGCCGAAGAAGGGGAATGGGAGTGTCAAATCCCCACATTTTGCTAAAAATATTGGTAAGCATTTGGGTTGTCGGCAATTCTTTCGGTTTGTCGGTAAAAATGGGCGCTATGATAATCCGTTGTTGGCAATTCTGGGGGATCTTGTAGCCTGTAAGTAAAATTCTCCTGCTACACCCCCTAGTCAAAAACCATTGGGCGCACCACTGGTTGCCTATCACACCTTATTTATTTGAACATCAATATCCAAACCCTGTAGTCCATTTCCTTCATTTTGCTTCACTTGCGAATATTGCTTTCAATACAGCTTACTATGGCATTAGCTAAAGTTCTTAAAAGCAAAGCATTCTTCGCTCTATGCTTTAGTGTCCTTACTGGGTTATCATAAAAATCATAATAGGTATTTCAGAAATCTCCAAAATAGATTTTGCTTCCAAAGGACACCACAGACGCTTTTTCAATAATCTTTCAAAGGTTCATAGCTTTGTGTACTTAATTACGTAGGTTTTCTCCACTGCTTCATGGTCTTGAGACCATTATTTATTTGCATATGTTGTTCAGCAGCATAAAAATGGGCGTACTAATAGATGGTGCGGGGAAGGGGCTACCATTCCCTATAATTAGCTTTTTGCACATTTGGTGATTATCAGTAGTATTCTTCTAATTGTTATCGTTGGCAAAGCTCAATGAAAATCCTATTTGTTGATAAATTTGGTTCGTACGAAGCCTACTTATTGGCAAATTAGGGCTGTACAGCCCACCAACAATTTTCTTTAGCTTTACCCTTGAGCTTATATGACGATAAGGCTTGTACATATTCTCTTAAATATGCAGATCTGGGCCGTTGGAATGTACGGGCGTCACTGTACCAAACTTTCCTGACATTTGTTGGTTATACTGCACCTTCATCGGCTCATTTGCATTAGTTTGCATCTTCGTCAGACCTGTAAGCATTTTGTCAGTTCACAGCACCAACGAAAATTTCCTTCTGCCGTCCATGAGAGATAATAGTAAACATGGAAAATAATCTTACTGCACTTACATTAATCATTGTAGTAGTTAGAAGAATGGAGGTGCAAAAAACACATTTGTTGATGTAGGTTGAGGCTAAACTTTAATAGTGTGCATCACGGACTCAAAGTCCAAACAGACAGTCTCAGTTAGTACGAAATGGCTCAAAAGCCTCTATAAATGCGTAAAGAGATTGAGCATATTCATGGTTGTGTTGAGCAGGAATGAGAGATCAGCTAGGCATGCATTCTCCTGTTAGTGTATGTATAATATCGATATATCTACTGAGCAAAAGTCATTCATTGTGCTTATCAAGGTGGTATGCGATTCGGAAACATGAGATTTGGTTATGTAAGCTGGAAGAAAACTTCATATCAAGCTCTGATATGTGTAGCATATGAGAAGCGAGTAGGCTTAGCGTATGACTAGCATTTCTCGAGAAACCAGGTCTCCATTGACGCTTTCAAAAAGGCAGTAAAACAGAGAAATCAATGTATTTGCAAATTTAGCTTTACTCAAACATTAATGATTAATACAAACTCGGTATTTCTTTTTACATCACACATTAGGACCTTCTTCCAGTTCACTTTCAAATACCGTTTTCAATAGCCCTCTCAAGCATTTAATATTACTAAATACTCATATAATATTTTACTCAAAAAGATACTTTCAATGTTGTTCTTCCAAAATGTGGTATAAATAATGTGAAGAATATGAGATTGAATATACTCAAAGTTATTGGGAGAAAATTGTATTTTGTGCATTCTATTCAAAGTGCTCACAAGATGCTGTGTCGAAAATATAACAAATTCTCTTTAAAGATACCTACTGACTAGTCCTATTCACATAGAAGGTAAGCAAAACCTGCTAATATCACCACATTTGTCACACTTACAGGTGCAAATATAGCCACATGTCAAACAATAATTCTGTAAACATGGCTGAATTTTTATTGAACAAAACCATCAAAACATGTCCATACAATATCATAGCTTTTACTGTTATGAAGGTAAAACGGCATTTTATCATTGAATATAAGTATGGTTAGCAGACCGAAGCCACTAGAGAAAATTTTGCTGGTGAGTAATTAATTAATAGGGCATCGCAGCCAAAGTTGTGGCAGGGTTTGTCGCGCCGTCAAATAATAATATAGCTGCAACTTTAAGGTAACAGCTAAGCAGATATTGATGTTGCATAATAAGAAATATGTAACTTCATCATCATCATCAGCAGTCCGTCGGTATCGACGATGACGAGGAGAGATGTGGGTGCCTGTGTCGCATGTGTGAAGACAGCCCAATCGAAGCCTTGAACGTCCGCTAGCAGATATTGCACTTGTAGGCGGTTGCAGTTGGTGGGGGTGCTGGCTTCTGGTCTCTCTGCCTTTTTTCTCTCCAGTTCATAACGTTCCTCTTTCGCATCGCGGTGGCAGTTCCGGCCACCACCTTCCGCCACATGAGCCGGTTTTCCGTTTTGGTTCGCCAGCCGTCGAATTCACCGATTTTTTTCAGGTGTCATTTGAAAACATCTTTGTAACGGAGTCGGGGAGCTCCAAATTTTCGTGGACCCTTCTTCAATTCACCATAAAATATCTTTTTTGGAATTCTTTCGTCTTCCATTCTTGTTGTATGATCGGTCCATCTCAGCTGGCTTGAAGTGATAATCTCTTCGACACTAGGCATCTCGGCTCTTTCTAATACCTCAAAGTTAGACACATGTTCACTCCATTTTATGCCCATCAACTGGCGAAGATATACATAAGAAACCAACGAGCATTAGGGGAGACACCTCAAGTTGATTTTGAAATAAGTTTCAAAAATGGGGTACTTGCTAGTAGGCAATCATGTGCAAGGTAGGGGGAAGGGATTTGATTGTCCTTTGGGGAATACCTGCACAAGTTTTAGTCTTGTACAGTAAAAGATACCTTGCTAGAGGATGATATAAAATACTTTCAGCCGGTTCAAAAGAAGTGATCATTCAGTGGAAGCGCAAGGCCTATCCGTAACCAGCAGAATGCTGTGATTCCATTGTGAACTTGTACCATAACAACGCACCCTGATCATTTCTGCTTCATTTTTTTAAGACACAGAGAAGTAGCCTAACTTCTTTTGTTCTGTAAAAAAGAGGACTTCTGCAATAACTGGTAATTTTCTCTTCCCCAATAGCGTTACTTAACTATTCCATACTATTATTCGTCATTGATTGAAAATTCTTCATGACCTAGAAATCGAGCGCATGCGTTTTACTCTTCGAGTCGTAAGCAATTTGCTTTAGCTCCGCGCATGCAATAAGCAAAGTGCCATTAATCGCAGAAAATATCACACTTAGTTGATACCCTTTCTCAATTAAGGCCCCTCTCCAATGAATTCCCATTTCTAGACCAAAGAATTTATAAAGCTCCCCTCTCTATCACGCCCTCTAGAATATTGAACAATTCCAAGTGTAATTAAGCTTCATAGAAGCCAGTGCATTAATGTTTATTATGCTCCAGGTCCAACGCCATGGGGGTGGCATGGGGTGGTGAATGCCACCCTTAGGCAACAGTATGCCACTTTTTTGCCACCCCTATCATTAAGTCCCTCCTCTCCAATAAATCTCTTCTAGTGTGCTTGGAAACAATGGGAATCCAGGGTATCTTTTATACATTTGAAGTAATTTGAAAGTGAAATTTACAAGGAGTAGCTGTTTATCACTTAAAATAGTACATATTATCATTTATCATTGACACATTGAGGGTATCTGTCTGGTACTTTTGAGGGAGTTTAATGCTTTCCATACTTGAAATTATTGGCCTGACCGTGGAGGGAAATTGGAAGAAGTTGGAAGGAAATTTCAAAAAGAAAGGATCAAGGAAAATTAGAATATATCAATTTTGAAAGTGAAGTCACTGGTGATACATTCAATTTCTGAATGATATGCTCCCCTCTCCACTGGTGTATGGCCATATATGATGAACTTGCTAGAAAATTATAGTATTAGGTTTCACTGTAGAAATTATACCATTTTTTGCAATCAAAAGGAATCAGAGTGCCGTTTGCATCGCAGTAGAAATCAGTGAAATGTCTCCTATTTGATCGCCTTCTTTATCCTGAAAGTCAGCCCCAAGGTATTTCTTAAGCCATCAAATGAATTAATATTGGTATATTTGCATATTTGCAGAGCACAATATTGTCCTTATCTTCACGTGCACAACCGAAAACAGTATAATTATGAGAAGTAGTATAAAATTTACCTGTAATTTACGCAATTTTGAATGGATTCATTTCTAGGCTTATCTTTGAAGAATAGATCTTGGAAAAGAGCTTTGTTCTATAGGGAAAAAGATGCAACCAATGTGCGTGTATGCCAAACTGTCTTGAAATCGTAGAATACTTTGAACGATGTGCTAGCCTGATCGATCATTTCATACTTGGCGTTTCTTCGTATTACATCTCTATAGAAGTCAAGGCAAGAGATCGCTGACTTTGCCTTGCCTAGCATTCTTATTTTTCCATGAATGTATCCAGCTTTGAGTTTTTTCTGACTAAGCTCACCGACCCCATACACAGTTACAAATCTACGGCCTACTTTCATTACATGAGAGCAGGACTGCTTCCTGCTGCATTCAAAGAATTCTTGTCTTATGATTGGAGATGTGTTTCCAGCACTAATTTCTGTATCTGTCCCTGTAGTCAGCATGGAGTATGTTCATACTGTAACTGGAGGCTGTATTGAATAGAACAGCAAGATATAGATGTAGAAAATACAAACGTGTCTGGATGCAGAGGTAACCATGGCAAGGTTCATTCGTAAGTTCGTGCTCTGCTTCTTTGGATTTGTGGAAACGATGACTCGATGATGCCATTTATACCGAATTTGTTCTCCAATGCTTCTAATGCACCATTTTATTATGACAAAATGTCATCAAGGGCGTCCGTCATTGACCAGGAGCAAGTCTACTATGTCACGTCAGTTATTACTTAGCATATATACACAAGTTCGTATGGCTTTCCTACACTTACCAAATGCTTTGAAACGCTGCTGTGGAAAGGGATAGCATAAGAAATATTTATAATTTAATTATATTTCAAATTGGAACCACACTTCGAATTTCCTTATATCTAAACTCCAGAAAAAGCACAAGCTGTGGAAGTAAATTGTTTAAGAATGCTATAAAAACCAGTTCTCTGCTGTTCAGAGCTCTAGAAGAGAATTTCTTCTAGCTGCGACTTGAGGGAGCACGCAGCTTTCATACTTGGAAATTCTCTTGAAAATAGAAGGCTGTTGTAGATGGAACCTTTCTTTAGGGACAATGCTAGATCACAACAGCTGTAGCTTTGATGCCTTTATTGTAGAAATTTGAACTCAGCTTGACTATCTCTTTAAAATACTTTTTATGATTTTTATTGCATATGATTATAGTTTCATTCTTTTGTTTCGATGCTGACTTGGTTTAGCTAGGTTTAACCTTCCATTTCATATATAAATTACTTTAATGTAACAAATCACTCTGTATTTGTCTCGCCATTGTTGTTCTTTGGTGTGTTGGTTCTTCTTGCGATTCCGTCCTATCTGTGCTCCTAGAGATAATTTTTGATAAAATTACAAAGAGAAAATTTTAAAGAAAACAATGGGTATCACTATTGGGCATACATTCTAAACCATTTTCCAAAAACATAAGGCGCAGAATAGTTTAGTAATCTCAAGCGTTCAATTTCCTTTGCTATTATTTAAACTTGATTTCATATTGTTTACATGTTCCATTATAATTAGTTTGTGCCATATTTACGTTTTTTCACGTTGCTTTTCAAGTAACAGCGACCCTGCATGCTTATACCAGAGGCAGAAATTGCGGGGATATGGTGGAGCGAGAGTCCCTCCATATAAGAAGTTGTCCGGAAATCTGAAATTTAGATTTGTTTTTGATTAAGATTTTTAGCTTTTTTTGCTTGTGGGTGACACACATTTGACTGCAAACCCAGTCCCGAAGGTAAACCTAAGTCTTGTCTGTTCTGCAAACATCGAAGTATGTCAGTCAAATGCAACTCATTCTATTGGTGTCTAGTCTCATGCAAAATTATGCAAATCTTCTTGAGAACAGATAGAAAAATCTGAGTTTCTTACGATTTCAGATGATCTAAGCTCCAAAAGTTTCCCAGAGTAGCATCCCCAGACCCACCTAACTAATTTACAAAAGAGGATTAGCGGAATATTAACCAATTTTCACAATTTGATGTCATACCCTATCCACAGAAATATTTTATAAACCCCAATCTCCAGGGGCGGATACAGAGGGATATTTTGCACGGAAAACCGTCAGATTTTCCGATCAAAGATTCTTACGATCAGTCTTTCAGTTTTCTTGAAAAACCTAGTATGTGAATCCTTCCCAAATTTTCAGCTCTTCTCCCAAGCAACTAATTACACGGAACCTATAACATGAAAAATGCATTTGGCTATATATTTCGAACACAACTTTTCGATCACTATCCGACATTTTATTCTCTGACGAGTGTCGGACGAAAAAAGCTTTTACGCGCTTCAAAAAATTTTGCCGCTTTTTCGAGCTCTTGTTGTTGTGTATCAGCACAATGACTTCCGGGAAAGAAACATGGCAACGTTGTAGTTAAAAATAACACAGGTAATTTTGTCTGTGAGCGGGATGATTTATAACCATGAATTTATGGCTGCATTATCTATTATAATGCAAATAAATCCCTGCCGTTGGCCAATGAAATGGCAGGATTGATGCAACCGCAAAAGTCAGTGCACTTGATGATATGTACCCAAGTTTGCACAAACCTCAGGATGCAAGTTTATACTTGGAAGTTGCGAAGGAGTGAAGCTTCCTGTGTTGGCGAATTTCAGTAAAAGTCTTGTAAGCAGTTAGCATTTCCTTCGTTACTTTTGATGAAAGCAGTGGAACATGTAGGGAAATTCGAAAAAATGTTGTTCAGTTACAAACAATGACAAACTGAATCGTTTCAATCTGTTCGTTACTCCTGTAGCCTTTCCTCCATCCCCTGAGATAGCATCTCTAGACCGGCCTAGAGTGGAATCGTTTGTTCCTTTGTGTTCCATTGGTTATCAAGGAAGATGACCTGGTAAACCAATCAGACATACTAACAATGAGGTTTTGATATTATGTTCTTCTTTAGTTACCTTGTTGCTATAGCTTCGTGTAAACGTAAACTATTTACTGGGAAAATGTAGAGTCTGTTTTCTACGTTTCATAACAGTCATGTCATGCTCCAAACAAAATACCACAAGTATCAAATAAAATTTTGCCTACTTTGCGGCTGTATGAAGCTGATTTAATAACACACTCAATATTTCATGTTGAAAGTAAATGGGGAAAACCCCAAAATTATTCTAGTGATTTCTTAACGATTTAGATTAGATATATAAATATATATATATAT
>WIPJ01003955.1:0-11397 GCA_018155075.1 Cassiopea andromeda | reverse complement strand
TCGATCAATTCAGGTTTACCTTAGAGCTCTGTTATCTCTCCTGTTCTGTTCATCCTCTTCATAAATGACCTGCTTTCCTCTACATCTTCCAGTATTTTCTCCTTTGTTGATGACACTTACTTAAGTTCATCTTTTTCATCCAATCCTCAACACCTTGCCTATTCTAATACTTCACCATATTGTAACACTTCAGCCTCACTTCTCACCAATGACTTGACAAATGTAGAGAAGTGGGGTAGTGACAACCTTGTTAAGTTCAATGAAGAAAAGACAAAACAGGTTGTCATATCACGTAAACATCACCAAAATTTCTCCTTGTTTTCATGAACGGCCATAGACTGGACATTTCATCTTCTATCAATCAACTTGGTCTTTCTATTTCATCTAATCTCACTTGGAAACCCCATATCAATTCCATAGCAAAGCATGCATCTCAGAAACTTGGCTTTCTTTCTAGAGCCCGTGGTTATTTCTCACCTTCTCAACTACTAACTATATACAGATCCCAGATTCGTCCTTCTCTGGAGTTCTGCTCTCATGTCTGGGGTGGTGCTCCTAATTCTTCTCTCCATCTTCTTGACAGAGTCCAGTCTAAAGCTATCCGTCTCATCAACAATCCAAACCTCACTAATTCTCTACAGTCCCTCTCCCATCGTCGTCTTGTTGTTGCAGATCTTTCCACTTTCTACCGCTATTTTCACGGACATTGCTCTCAGGAAATCAAGAATATTATTCCTGATCCAGTGAGGCGTGTTCGAACAACCAGAAGCTCTACCTATTCACACCCTTTCCAAGTTACACTACCTAATCCACGAACTCTATCTCACAAATCATCTTTCATTCCCAGAACTTCTCAACTGTGGAACTCATTGCCACCCACTACTTTCCCTGAATCCTACAATTTGTCATCTTTTAAATCTAACATCAACAAACTTGATCTTATCTCCCTCTCTACTTAACCTTCCCTCTTTTCCCGTTTTTACTTTGTCGAGGCTTCGTTATAGGCCCTATGGCCTTTCCCCGGCATTACTTACTAATAATAAAAATCTTCATAGAATAATGTTCTTTCGAAGTTCCGAATCAAAAGAAACATGGCTGTGTGCAAAGAATGACATGCTCTATCAAGCCGTTTCCTTTTAATATGTTGCTTTGTATTGAATTATTATTTGCGTATAGCTAATTGAGTTGAAACGTGCTATGTTGTGAACCGTATGTGGTGTCTCTACTATGTCGTGCTACGTATTATGTCGGTGTCTCTATGTATGATTATGATTGCTTGATATTATATGAATGGTTTAGCTTGGAATGAATATTCAATATGAGTTAGATAACGAAGAGTAATATTGTCTTCTCTGGCTCTGCTCCTCAGAGCTCGTTACGCCTTTTTTAACCTTTTCAAAAAGGATCAAAGTGACAATACAAAGCAGCTTAATTTTACAAAGCAAATGCTTTTGTCTACGCCTTTATTACGTGAGTTCATAGTTTAGTTTCGTTTAGTTTCAATAATATTAGTGCCACCTATTGTGTCCAATCCGAGGGGGTCTTTCGTAATATGCAAATATCGGATAATTTCGAAACAATAAATCCGGATATGTGGATAATTTCGGATAATGAAAGGTCAGATAACACGTAGAGATGTAGAGTACCAATTAGTCATATTTCTATATGATGTGTCTAATATTGCTTTTAGTGCGTTTCAAAACATATTGTACTCATAACAAATAGTCAAATAGTTTTTTCAGTACCCATTTGTTTTCATTGTACTTTTGGTGCCTTAGCATCAGAGCATCAGCTGTGTAATCAATTTATTGCCATCTAAGTTTTGCTGCATGAAAGCACAGCTTGACAAATTCAGAAAGGAATGAGAACCCTTCTCTTTTGCATTTGATTGATTGGCAAGGCTTCATAAAGTTAAACAGTAATGTTTATGTATTGATCTCTTACATTCCTACGGCTTTTGAATATAACAGAGGCCTCAGATTTGAAAGTTCTTGTTAGTTTGCTACTAGCAATCTGATTGCAAATGAGTAATTTTGTTGCAAATCCCTTTTGAAATCCTCAGCAATAACTTCACTGAGAGATCACGTAAAAATCACCTTCTCTTAACTTGTATTGGTAATTTTTCTTGCTCATTTACATCCGATAGCATTGATATGGATGCTTGATTTCCAAAAGCTGTGCATTGTGGGAAATATAGGCTCTCTCGACTTGCTAGCTCTTTTACTTTTACTGCACCACAGAAAAGACTTTGAAGAAAAACAAAGTTCTCAACTCAATCACATTTCAACTCTCAATTACAATTTAACTTTAACCCCATCTTATCCCATCTTACGTCAACTTCGATTCATTAAGGCCATAGATCTATGATTAAGGCATATATGCAGTGCATCTTATTAAATTACTACACTACCACGGTATCATACAACGCCTACTGGGAACGCCCTCGGTGGCGCGAAGCCCTCAGGGGTCACCAGAAGCTATGGCGCTGCTAAACTGCGCTGCAAAGCGTACCGCAATTAACAAAATATAAGCAATAAATTAAATTGATAACAGAAATCATACATAATAATAATGATAAGTATTTGCGTGCTGCACGGCTTCCCAATACTCCCCCCTCCTTGACTTGTTAAGAGTCAAGAATAAGCCGCGTACGCCAGCGCGCATCCTTAGCTGCCGCTCTGCTTGGCCGCCCTTTCCCCTTCATTCTCATTGTCCTCTCTCAGTCCTTCCTTTTGTTCGTTCCTTTCCAATTCTCCCTTTCTTTCTTCGCCAATCTCTATTCCCTGGCACATTTCTCCTATAATTTGTAATGGAACACAAGGGCGGATCTAGATAAAGTTTTGAGTGAGTTCCTGATGAACGATTAGATAGTAGCAGATTTGTGGTCCTAAGGGCTCAAGGAGAAAGCTCCTTTGTTTAATTAAGCCTACAAGGAATAACCGATTCAGTGATTCTCGAATACTTAACTTTCAAGGAATATTTTATGTCAAAAACCTATGCGATGTTGCTGAAAACTCTGAGAGGTCAAGGATTGTAGCTCTCGTATCCATTTCGTCCAATTGGTAAAAGTCAGCGAAAATTATTACTTGCACCTTTGCCCTCGTTTTCAAGCGAGCACATATGTCTCAGTTCTAAGCACAATTTGAATCCCGTATGTCGCAGTTCTAAATGCTGAGAACAAAAGATATCAGTCACTTGTGACCCATAGGTGTAAGTTCTAAACATGATTTCAATAGAGATGTCTCTGTTCCAAACACAATCGAGAACATATATGTTTCAGTTCCGAACACAGTGTCGAAGAATTCTAAACCGACAGGATTCGAGACAGAGCAAACAATTATCGGGCACTGAGCACAGCGGGTAGAATTTGCAATATTTTTCCGAGGGCATTTAGCCTGGTCGCTGAAACGAGAGGTATATGACTTTTTATGTGCATATTTTAGAAAGAACAGACACACAATAAAAAGGTGCAGCTCATTATATTTGCCCTGAAACAGAAAAGAATTCTTTATTGATTTTTTCTTATGACTCATATCTTCTGACTGAGTAGTTCTAGAACTCTTGGAACTCACCCTAGATCCGCCCTTGGAAAAAGTTTCTGCAATGGCCTATTAATAAATTCTGGCTTACCTTTTCCCATCTTACGGATTTGTGCTCCTATGATTTGTCCATCTTTGCCCACGATTGTTTCTTCAATTATTCCAGCCTTCCACATTCCGCGTTTTGTATTCTCATCATGAATCAACACAACATCTCCAGATTTCACCTTAGCTGCTTTTCGGTTCTTTATTCTGTGTGTTTCTCTTAGGTCTGCAATGTATTTCCGTCTCCACCTACTCCAAAAATGATTAACAGTTCTCGTTAAATACAAAGATAAATTTGAATGTGGGTCCTTGTCGTCAAAACTAGAGTAATTTGCAAGCCCTATGGAAAGAGGTGTTAGTCTTCGTCCAACTAACAATGTGATGGGGTTAGGACTTCCTCCACTAATTCTGAGTAATGGTATGTGAGAGGACGTGAGTTCAATGTGGCTTCTACTTCTGTCACTACAGTACTAAGTTCATCAAAAGACAATTTGGCATTACCAAGAACTTTTCGTAAACATCTCTTCACAGAGCCAATTAGCCTTTCAAAATGGCCGCCTTGCCATGGACTTCATTCTAAGTTAAATTTCCAGTCAATTCTTTTCGTTTCTAAGAAATCAAGAACAATGGGATCCTTGACAAGTTTCTTCATTAAGGCGGCCGTGGATTTAAATGTCCTGGCATTATCTGAATTTATCAAGCATGGTGTCCTTCTTCTAGCACAAAAACGCCTTAAACAATTTATGAAGGCTGGTGCTGACAAATCATGTACTATTTCTAAATGTAAAGCTCTAGTTACACAGCAAGAAAACAAACAACTGTAACTTTTTGCCATCTTACCCTTGGTGTCCTTAATATAAAGTGACCCAGCAAAATCCACACCCACATTGCTGAAGGGGTACCTCACTCACTCTATATTCAGGCAAGGGTGCTGTTGATGGTTCACAAAATGGTCTTCCTTCAAGTCTTCTACAAACAAAGCATTTCCTCAAAATTTCTTCACATACTGCCTGCCTTTAGATACCCAGAACCTTGACCTTAACTCAGCTAATGTACCTTTTATCCCACAATAATGAGCCCTAGTATGACAATCTGTTATAATAAGCTCTGTCAGCTTATGCTCCTTAGGCAGATGTATTGGGTACTTTGACTCAATTGGCATATCTGAATTATCCAATTTCCCCTTGCACACCAATATTCCATCTATTTCCACCATTCCCAAAATTTCCATCATTCCTAAGAGTTTTCTGTGTTTGCCTAATCCAGTGTTTCTCTGCTTGTCTGATTTCTGACACACTCAGTCTCCCATGGCTTAATTCACTCTCCCTTTTTTATCTTTCATATTTCGGATAAATCTCAAAACATAAGATGTTACCCTTAACAACTTCCCTAAATTGCTATACTTGTTTACATCAATAATCTGGTTAATATCTTGTGGTTCTTCCACTACTGCTGCTAAAACATGAGCTTTCTTTCTTTCTTGTCCAACTTCCTCTGATTCTTCCATGATTAAATTCTTATTCCACCATATCTGACTATCATGTAATTGACTTGCTGATACCCCCCTGGAACCTAAGTCTGCAGGGTTATCAATTCCATTTACATGGCCCCAATTCTCTTTCTTTGAAAGTTTCAGAATTTCAGACACTCTATGCTGCACCCATTGTTTCCAATCTCCCCTATTGAATATCCAATATAAGGCAGTCTTACTATGGAGCCAATAGCGAATACAATTTACCTTAAGATGAGACTTAAGTGAATTACATACAGTATCCATCAACAATGTTAAAATTCTGACACTCATTAATTCCTATCTAGGTATACTTATTTCCTTCAGGGTTACAACCCTAGTCTTTGAGCATAAGAGTTTAGTATAGGTACCCTTTGTTGTCTCATATACTAGATAAATGACTGCACAATATGCTTGCATACTATCATCACCAAAGCCATGTAGCTGCACAATGAATATATCATCTCCACACTCAGCATACAAACATCTTGGTACAACAATGTCCTTAATCTTTCTTAGACCATCAACCCATGCCTGCCACTTCATAGGCTTAGATTTATCTTCTGGTATAGGGTCATCCCATCGAAATTTATCCTTGCATAATTCTTGAAACATCACTTTGGCAGTGACTCCACTTGGACTAAGTAGGCCTAGAGGATCAAAGATGCTGGCCAGGGTGCTTAAGATCCTTCTTTTAGTAGGTTTTTCTTTGTTACTTTCATTCACCATTGTGCTAAGATCAAATTCTAGCTCATCTTTCTGGCTGTTCCATGCTATCCCTAAAACCTTTGTTTTACCCCCTAAATCTTTGACTACTCCCAAAGTGTCCTTAGGATATGATAGATCTTCTGCACTAGATGTACTTTGCTTCTCCTCCCACTCCTCACTTTTTACCCTCTGCAGCAACTCCTCACTATTTGATTTCCACTTTCTCAATTTGAAACCCCCTCTAGCATTCTCACCTTTGATTTTTGATAGAGAGACAAGGCTTCTTCAGTGTTGTTTCAACCAGCCTTACTTTTGTTGTTTCTGCATCAGTGCGCACCACTGTCTGACTAGGTATGTAAAATACTTTTTGGGCCTCATCCAGCCCTGAGACTTCCTCAATAATCTCCTTTTCTAGTTGCTCATCTATTATCTTGTTACATTCAGCAACTACACGGGGGTCCTTCTTAACTTTCCTTACTTGTGCTTGCAATCTCATAAGGCCGTTTGTATAATTAGATGGCAATTTATCATGGCCTACTTTCCATGGCAATCCCACAGAATACCTAGTTCCTGTGAATCTGATATCATCAATGACTGCCTTATGAACCTCATCTTCCTGCCTAATACCTAAGGTATCTAAATCCCATAGTCTGTTTACATTCTCTTCTACGCTCAAAATTCTAGGATCTTGCCTAACATGTGGCAAAAAATTTACAGTAGAGTCTTCAGGTGAATTAAAGCTTTTACCTTCAAACTTGAGTGGTCCAGATAACACCCATCCCAGCTTAGTCTTGACAGCCACTGGTTCACCAGGCCCCCCTCGTCTTGTCTCCCCTTGATGAAACTCCCATAGCCAATCTGATCCAATCAAAACATCAACACAAAGTGCATAATCTGAACTACAAACATCCGAAAACCATATGTTATGAAGGTGAGGGTACTTCTTCTTAGCAATTTCAGCATGGCAATTGGAGATATTAGCAATATCCTCAACTATAACGCATTCTATCTTAACACAATTATTGCTTGATAAAGAAAACAATGAAACTTCAACAATATCTATCATTCTGTACTCTGCATTCACACTCCCAAATGGCTATATTCCCAACTGCTCACTCCTTACTGACCTCAATCCTAACTTACTTACTACCGTGGCAGAAATAAAAGATCTATGGCTACCTGTGTCGAAATGCACTCGTACCTTGCTCTCTTTTTGGCATTCGCTTTGGCCAAGGCAGTCTGGAAGGCCATTCTATCCCCAGATACAGTGCTTTCCACCCATGATAGTGCATTAGCATGTAGCAAAGAAGTGCTAGGGCTACGCATAGCGTCCTACCGGTGAGATTGCTGTGGTTGCGATTCCTTAGCATCTGGAATATGCGCCACGCAAATAGATATATGATGTCTCCTATTACAACGCTTAAAAGGCAAGCTACTTCTACATTTAAAGGATCGATTATTAGATTCTAAGCAGACAAAACACCTAGCATACCTAGAAAGAATACTCTTTCGCTCTGAAACGTCCCTAATATTACTGCAGTTTTCTGGAGCATGTTCTTCCTGCCATCCACAAGTGACGAGCTCGCAGTAGGTGGTACCACTTCTCTCCTAGGCCGTGTCGCTTTCTCTTGTCTGACAGTTTTCAGCAATGACCCATGACTTTCCCGAACTTCCAGTTCCTTTGCAAGTGCTCCCAATAAGTCCTCGATTCCCCAATTGACCTGCTTTTTCTCCGTCCTCTGATCATGTTGAATTTTGCCCCGTCTGGCATCTTTGCCATTAACATTGGAACAACAATGGTCGAATCAACATGAAGTGCCCCTAATCCACAATAATGTGTCTCAATTTGCTCGTGCAACTCACGTTATCTTTTTAGGTTTCTGTCCCAAAAGAAGCTGGTGGTAGATATGCCAGCTGATTGATATGCACTCGTTGTATGATTACAGGGTCTCCGTATCTGTCCTTGAGCAATTTTACCGCTGTTTTGTAGTTGTTTGATGTTAGTGGCAATCCCGCTACAACACTTTTAGCCGGTTCTTCCAAAAGACTCTTTAAGTATTTAAATTTGTCAGCCTTCACCAGGTCTTCGTTCTCATGCACTGTGCTTGAATACCCATCCGAAAATTCTTGTCAGCCGTGTATTTGTCCTCCAAATTTTGTAAGTTCCAATTTAGGCAATCGTACATTCACTCCTTTTCCCGCTGCACTCCCCCTCGATGACACAGGCTCAATATTTCCTCCTGAAGTACTGATGCTCTGCTCTCTTTGCTCCTTTTTGCCCTATTCCAAGGCTTCTTCGATCCGAATTAATACTGTTGTTATCTTTTCGTTGTAATTACTGGCTTCATCCCTCTCGTTATCAATCACATCGTTGCCCGCTTCATCGCACAAAAGTTCCAAAATTTCGTTATTTAATTCCTTCACATCAATCTGTGCTTTCTCCAATTCTCTTTGAAAATGCTTCAGCTTCATCACGTTAATTCCTTCTGAGCTCTCTCCAATCATGCCATTGACTTTGCCCTCCAACTTAGTCGCATTCCATCGATGGGATGCTCTCTTCCTCTTCGCTTTATCCATTCTGTGTAAAGAAAAATCCGACTCTCGGTGGACCAAACTGTGAGAAATATAGGCTCTCCCGTCTCGCTAGCTCTTTTACTTTTACTGCACCACAGAAAAGACTTTGAAGAAAAACAAAGTTCTCAACTCAATCACATTTCAACTCGCAATCACAATTTATCTCTAAATCCCATCTTATCCGATCTTACGTCAACTTCGATTAACTATGGTGTATATGCAGTGCATCTTATTATATAACGCCTTCTGGGGACCCCCTCGGCGGCGCTAAGTCCTCAGAGGTCACCAGAGGCTATGGCGCTGCTAAACTGAGCTGCAAAGCGTACCGCAATTAACAAAATATAAGCAATAAATTAAATTGATAACAGAAATCATAAAATAATAATAATGATAAGTATATGCGTGCTGCACGGCTGCAGGGTTTTCCAATACAAATTTTGGTTCATTGTTGATGAAAAATAGGCTGAAATATGCTGTGACAATAGCAGTTATTTTGCTAGTATTGCTAACCATATAGCATCCTAGGATTTCCCATCAGTGCCTCCTCCCTCTCCAGATTTTTAGGGTTAGAATCCTTCCTAATCAGCTCCAAATAGAATTGAAAATGAGCTTATCCAAAAGGCAAATATTAGTGCTTTTACTTTCGACAGGATTCTTGCAGTATAAAGTAGCTTCTGACCGCGATATCATTAATGATTCGTCATTACCTAAGCATTAGTGAATAATCTTCCCTCATCATGACTTTGGTAACAAGTTGAACCCTTTCTGTTCATTCTTCGTTCAAGCCAGTATTTTCCCGTAAGGCAGGACCCTGGACTGGCACTACCACTTAGCACAAGTGTGTTAGTAGCGTAACCGATGGGGGTGAGGTTAGGACAGCTGCTAATGGCCCCCAAGCTTTTGATCTCACAACTGGCCCCTTGCAAAACCAGGTAAGATAGAATAGTCCTGACCCTCTAAATAGTCATTCATAATACATATGTTTAAAGTTTATCTCACTAGTTGCACTACCTAATCCACGAACTGTATCTCACAAATCATCTTTCATTCCCAGAACTTCTCAACTGTGGAACTCATTGCCACCCACTACTTTCCCTGAATCCTACAATTTGTCATCTTTTAAATCTAACATCAACAAACTTGATCTTATCTCCCTCTCTACTTAAACTTCCCCTCTTTTTCTGTTTTTCCTTTGTCGAGGCTTCGTTATAGGCCCTATGGCCTTTTCCCGACATTACTTGCTAAAAAAATTGAAGAGATCAATGCGCTTTCTTAACACCATTCTATCATACTTGTGCTCAACGGCTGTATGAGGTAGAGTGCATAGTTCATTTTGTTTCTGGTCTTTACCACCCAATGCTGTTACAATGTTCCCAATACCTGGAGGGTCTGCAGGATGATCATCAAGCGAGCATTGACCCCCACGCTAGAGCAGGATCCGGTGGACTTGGAACTCCCAATGAAATTTTACCAAGCCCCCTTGTAGGCAGCTAATTTTTTGAAGATGCACAGCAGGCACTTTCCTACATGTTATTCTGCTTTTTTCAAACAATTTAAAGGGTGTGGTCTGCTAAAATTTTTTCGCTTCTCTCACTGATGGCACTCTAGCAGTGATAGCCCCCCTAAGAGTTCTTCTCTAGCGCCACCTGTGCACTAAAGGTGTACTTTGCACCATGATTTTCCGCAAATCAGTCGAAGGTCCACATCACCCGGTTACTTGCTCATGATTTGTTGATGATACTGTTTATTTTGATACCAAGGAGATTGATGTTTAGACGTGCCTTTTTAACAAAGGTATGAAGTTGTTGCCAAATCCATCAGGTGCTTTGCTTTGTAGCTTTGGCAATCATTTCTCTCCACACATCGCGATCCTTGGCAGCTCTCAGCATGTCTGTCATTTTTTCCACCTTCAGCACGATGTCAGGCCATTCAACATCTTCTCCCGTGGTCTTTCTCTACTCCGATGTCCTTCAACTATTCCGGTGGTAATGTCGTAATCCATCTTTTCCCGTCTTTTGCCAAATACTGCTTCATAATAGATTTATTCAGCTATAAGCAAATAGCTCGTTGAGCGTTCAATTTCTCTCCATTTTTTATAGAATAATGGCGGTCTGGTTGATTATAGAAAGCGTGCGAAGTATTGTAAGCAAGTAATAGTTTATACGGTCTTTTTAATAATGTCTTGTCTTTGTGATCAGCGTATTGACAAACGAGTTTCACCTGCTGTTTTTTCTATGTAGATTTAAAAGTTTAATGTGATAGGTGTACTTTTGCCCAGTTATGTGATGTAGCACTATTTGCTACGTCACACGAATATTTCTGTCATACTGCAAATTTATAAGTGAAAGAACGGAGTGATACATGGAAAATTAGGGCAGATAAAGTAGCTTGCAAAAGTACTTGTATCTGGTATTATGATGTCTCACAATTATTTATTTGGTATTAAGACTCACAGTGCTTGTAGAAGACTGTAGAAGTCAATGTTGCTTCGCGTTGGTATATCAGGTATTTGGACTCTCAAGGCCTGCGAAGGGTTGAGAGGGCCGTCACATATTAGTTGCTCGTGAGATACGTCTAGGGCTCGACTGGGAATGAGCCAACAGAATCACTATAGTTTCCAGAAATTGTAAGCATATGTGTATATTGGTAGTTTCTATTCAATAAATGTAAGACGCACGTATAAGTCCAAAAGTATTTTATATTAGTCGTTAAGAATAAGTTAGGCTGGATATAAGCAATACAAACATAGTAATTCCGCAAAACTAGGCACACCATAGGAAACCCCATAATAATGACTGTGCATGATGCAACCATTGAACTAAATAAAAGACTGGAATGATAAGCTTATGGTATCAACGCGTGGCCGGATGGCTGCTATGGGGAACACTCTGTACATATGCGCATTAGGATGCGCGTTAAACTTAACGAAGAATCATTGATAACAACAAATTCATCGCGGACCGAAATGCCGATAAGTTACTTTGGTTTTGTTTGTAAATGTTTGTATATATATACATATAT
>WIPJ01003937.1:0-11300 GCA_018155075.1 Cassiopea andromeda | reverse complement strand
TACTAGCTGACTCCGTCATGGACTCACTCAATCACTCACTCATTTACTCACTCACTCACTCACTCATTCACTCGCTCACTCACTCATTCACTCACTCACTCACTCACTCACTCACTCACTCACTCATTACTCAGACTTACTCAGACTTACTGATTTGCACCTTCATTGACTGACTTACTGACATACGAGTAAACCAATTACCTTCACATGTTTCCTTATCTGCTGTCAAAGAAAAACCTGTTCTGCAACTGCAGTAGTAAGAGCCCTCGGTATTGTGACAGACTTGCTCACATCGATTTTTACCCTTGCATTCATTCACATCTACGATAAACATTTAAATTCTTCATTATCACCATTACTATCAAAATTCAGAAGATCCTCAAAAGCCAATTGTCATAAGTCGTTGCTCAGACCTTGGTTACACAATGAAAACTAACCCAGGTTTTAACCTAAGGTAAATTTTACCTGGGTTTTTTCGCGTGAGCCTAGGAATCATTATAAATTTTGATTCCCCAAACCCAGTGTCGCTGCACAGGAGAAGGACACCATTGTTTAAATTTTGAACATTTCTCAAAGGACACTTTGTTTTATTAAGCTAGGCATGAAAAGCACGCATGCATTTGAATAAAGTAGGGTACGCTCTAAGGTTGTTGATCAGAGCTAGAAGTAGGTTATTTAGTCTTTGACTTTATAGCGCCAACAATCGTTTATATATGCTCAGGACTTTTGTAAGTATATATATTTACTTAGTTTAAGACTACCGTCGTTCGTTCGCATTTTCGTTGCATTGCATATATTTCATATGTATTTTTTGCATGTTTATATATTTTGTAGCGAAAACCACACAATCACACACTTATACACAAGCTTTCAGATAGTTGCTGAGGCTGCTCTGTTGATATTATAAATTTGTGCGTATTTCGAAGTCTGTTTCTCTGAGGTTTGGCGCCGCTTCACCCACTTTAACGACTTGTCATACCCGAGTTGACACCCCCTCTTAGTTAGTAGCATTCTGGCATGAGACCTCCCCCCTCCCAACACCAGCCGCCCTTTTTTGGATTCGTACAGTTTGATGCAGGCAGTATAGCAAAAGAAGTAAAATAAAAGTTTTTTTTATAAGAAACATGCCTAGAAGAAACATGAGGCTGAAAGTAGACAAAATATAAAAAGCATTTAAGAAACACAGGCAAGCTTAGTTTCAAATATTAACTTGCAAAAACTGTCTTTACTAGTAAATTCTTGATCAAACTAGCAAGAAAATAGATTGAACATCCATTGCATGCCTCACAAAACCTGAGCATCCTTTTCTTGCATCACAATTGCCTAATCTGGGTTGTTATTGTCACTTGAAGTTTTGAAATTTAAGAGACATTTGAGGCTGGATTTAACGAATTGTTAAGAAACATCCAGAATGAAGCCAGAGAGTGTTTCTTACAAAGAAACGTGTAACTAGGCCTTGAAATGAGCAAATGTTAGGCACTTGATTAATCAAGCTCCTCAATTTATTAGGGCGCTGGATCAAGGTCCTATAATGTTTTTGCAGTGGCGTGCTGGCTGGGGCTGTGGGGGCATGTACCCCATTGAGAACAGTTTTTAAGGGCCCATAAAGCAATACTCAAGCATATTCCATGAGATCATAAGGGACTCCATTGACGCATTGCTTATGCAAAAGTAAATATGTGAAGCGGTGCGTTTTTTGGAGCGCTACGGGTGAGTGGCCAAGCGGCCCAGCCAGTTCCATTAGCTTAGTCGAAGCTAAGCATGGCTGTGTACGGTCATACACTGGATGTGCAACCTTCCAAATGAAAGGCCAAAACAGCTCACTCCGCCGTCCTTCGGAAGGGATGTTAAACTAGGGGGTCCCATGCCTGGATGCGGCATGCATGGTAGGCCTAAGTTAGCTGAAACAGCTAACTATAACAGCCTACTCAAAATAAAGTAATCAACAGCAGCAACAACAACAACAACAACAACAACAACAAAATGAAACTCGTTCTACAAAACTCGGTCTACGAGATTAGACGTGATGGTTGCTCCAAATTTCTCTTCATTTATTCATACTGCCATGGAGTAATGCACATCTTAACCATCACTTACATCATTGACATATTTACAGAAATATAGCCTACATGAACATCAAATTAGGGCTCAGAATCGTAGAAATTAAGAATGACTATGGATATTGCAAGGCTAAAGTGTGATACGGTCCTAATTTCTTTGCTTGTTTGAATGTTTTTAGGAAGCATTCATCAGAAAGTAGAAAATTGGAACTATTGCAATTAATTTTTGGTGAAAACGAAAGTAATTGCACTCCCACCCCCACTTTTTGTAACAGTTTGTCACAAAAGTGGTCCATACCCACCCATCCACTGGCCTAAACGCAGTGCTTCTTAATAATTTTTGCAACTCTCTCCCCCCATGGAAAGAGAAACAATTTCGCACCCCCCACTCTATATAAATAAAACCATTATCTATAAAAATTTTATATGTATACCTGTTCCCTGAGGTCATACATTCTCCCTCTAGTATTAGATCGTGCCCCCTGAAGATCGTGCCCCCCTGAAGGTCGTGCCCCACTATTTGTGAAACGCTGCCTTAACGTATTTATTAAATGGTCTCATAGGTAATCTAGATTCACTAATCTAGATCTAGATTTTCAGTAATCTAGATCAGTAATCTAGATCTATATTAGGTTTCACCTATCTTCCATGGAGGATTAAACTTTAGTTGAACCTAAATTAGTCTGCTTCTTAAGTATTGGGCTCTATATACATCACTCAATCCTACAGAGTAATAAATCATAAGAAATATCTTTTATAGTTTTATACCTTCGCATTTGTTTTCCTTTCCCATTGTATATCCTGGCTTGCACGAGCACCTGTATGTGCCAGGGAGGTTCTGACATATGCTGGTTATTGGGTTGCATGGCTTTTGTAAGCATTCATTGATGTCTTTTGTAATGAAAGAAAAGTTTCAAGTAAATCATCTTGAATTATGTTCAAAAATTTTGAATTATGTTTTACTTATTCAATACAGAACTCTTTGGCTGCGATTGCTTAAAAAAGACTTCAAATCTGACTAAATATGAAGAGGAGTGTGTTGAAAATCAGGTGTTTCTGCCAGTTGCTAGCTCCTAACACATTTAAAATTAGTCTCATTCAGTAAAACTAGGGGTGCATACACTGCCACGAGTGAATTTCTGACTAAAGTATAGAAACTTTAGGTCACTTTTTACATCTGTTATTATGAACAAAACGTTGTCTAAGGACGTGCAGCATGCGAGCGCCCAAGACTCACTCAAGAGACTTGTAAGGGACAATTGACCTTTTGAAAAAAGAACTGTAGGCAATTTAGTTAACAAGTTTTAGTATGTTTCTTGAGTTTAAAAAGCAGATATAAAATATCCTAGAGGCTTCATTTATGGACGAGACCTCTGAAGAAATATCTATCTCAAAATATATTGTGATGACGATTATGTCAGTGCAATGCATGCATGCATTGTCCAACCATATTTACTGTGCAACCCTGAACGCAAGATACGCTACCTACAATTTTACACCTTACTTAGAACAGAAAGCGTACAACTACCTCCTTTATATAGTTACTCTAAGCACACACAGAAGGCATAATTTCAATCATTGTTAATTAGAGAATTGAAGGCATAAAGATACACATACAATAAGAGACATGCAAAAAGAGGCACACATGAAGAGGCACAAACAGAGATAAAAGAATGACAAAAGTCACTTAGAAGCTCAATAATGCATGATGTATTTTAGAATTTATTTATATCCTTATTTATGTATTTGTATCTTTATTTATCTATTTATTTATTTATTTATGTACTTAGATCTCTATTTACAACTTTATTTACTTACTTACTTTTTCATGTGTATCAAGACTCGTGCAAAGTGTTAAATACCTTTATCAAGTAACATGCAGTAAATAAATACTATTGCAATTTGACAACTTTCTTAACCATACAAGTTCTTATCAGTACCACAGCCTTTCACCATCATCATTTTTTGGCAAGATGAAGCTTTCCAGTAATGGGCTACAATAATAATTATAATCATAGTTACCTGCACATCTTCTTGCATCATAACTCAAAACGTAGCCTCGTCTGCAACTACACTTGTAGCTTCCCATAATATTTGTGCAGCTGTGCTCGCAGCCTCCATTTGAATATTTGCATTCATCAACATCTACAGTAGTGACAAGTCTTATTACAAAGATCTTTTAGCTTATTACAAAGATAAATGAAGACGCTCAATGGAATAAAGGATACTGTAGTGTCAACTAGATTTTGAAACTCAGATTTAAATGTATAGTGGTCATCACGGATGTGTTGATAGGGGGTGGGGAGTGTCACGCCCCCAATATTATCAAATTTGCAAGAAAGTTGGTCAAAAGTCAGCCATGCTGAAAAAGAAATGGTCACAGTATTTTCCGTGACCGTTTTTTAGTAACAGTAGTTGGTCAGATGTTCAAAACGCCCCCCTCCCCCCAATGGAAAGTGCTTCGACACATCTCTGGTGGTTATAATTGTAGAATTTATATGTTTCTTTTCAAATGCCATTGGTATCTTGTCTGTGTATTTTCCTCTTGCAGTTTTCAGTCTGGTATTGTGGTCTGTGAACTTTCGTATGGTGAGCTAAACTAGCTTCTTTACATTCTACAGTACGTGTAGTAATTGATTACGGTTCTACGCATGCTCTTTAGTTCCTAATTGCCGTCCCCTTCAGCTAATTAATGTTTGAAAATTTTCCCATCCCCCCGCTCTTAATAGCACCCCCACTTTTTAGTTTGTGCGTAAAGATTTTTCGAAACATATTTGAATTAGGAATTTTGAATAAATCTTTATGTCTGTCAGCAATATTTTTGTGCTGCTTGCATTCTCACGACCATAGACGCCTGATTTATGAACATAGAGTGCTTCATAGCAGTATTATGTTAAATCTCAAAGCATTTCTTCCATCCCCCGCTTATTCCGACCACCCGGCAATTAGGCACGTAGAAGTACGGGTATACATTTATTTGATTCTTCAAGCGCACGCCATCATTGAATTTTCCCATTTATTTTTCAGAATTTGTCTCTCACACCTGCAAACCAGAGATTTGTGTTTTTTTTATCACAGTTCTGTCTTTGAAATACAGTCTTTGAAACTAAAAACTTTGATCTCAACGACTATCTTTCAAGGCCAGAATCTCTGTGCCTGTCAATCGTTCACGAGGGGATTTACATATTTCGACAAAGATCCCTTATCTTTGCAAGCCAAAATTGGTTTGTGTATATTGGGCTCGAGTGAAATCGTCAGAACACTATCTAATGAGTAGCTTCTGCCTAAAGGCCATACACCCTGCATTAGTAGTCCCCAACCCCCGGACCGCGGATCGGTGCCGGTTCGTGTGAGCTATCTACGCCGGTAAAATTGTCAAACGTTGAGCGGTCCGCGGTGATAAATAGGCCGGGGACCACTGCTCTAGATAATGTCAAATTACCATAGCAACTTTTTTTATCTGCTCCCAGTGAATACCCAAGGTTGCAGTCACATTTGTATCCTCCCAGCTCATTGATGCATTTGTGTTGGCAACCATGTCCTCCAGTTCTGCATTCGTTAATATCTGAATGACAAAAAGAAATGCAATAGTTGTTCGAATTCACTGTTTCTTGGAAATTCAAATGCTGAGCAGATGCAAGACATTCCATATTCTATACACAAATTCAGAACAACCATAAACATAAGAGGGTTTCAACTTTAGGAGCAGGGTGGCATTCAGCCACCTCAGTTGGACAGAAATCCTTTTCATGCGGACAACCTTTCTAAAAGAGCAATAGGAACTTTCCCGACAGCTCTCCAGGCCTCTTTAGTCATTCCGACAGAATGCTTACAGTCCCCTAAATTTGAAGTCTTCCTACACCCATGTTTAGGGGATCGAAACAAAAGAAGTAATCGGGTAATTTTCCGTGTAGATGACCTCTCGCCCAATAGATGCAAAGTACATCAGTCAGCTTTGAAGATCTTCAGGAAATCCATCATATAGTGGTATTCCTGTATTTTAATGTTTCATTTTATAACTGGTAGTTATTTTTAGACTTATTATTATTATTATTATTTTTAGATCTTAGAAGCTTTTTGTTAATTATTATTAGAACAGAACAATTTGTAAAACAGCAATATAGCTGAAATTTTTATCCTGTGTAAATATTTGTAAATAAAATAAATAAAAGCTCTATGCCCAAATTCAGTGAAAACGTAAACATAGGTTTTTGATTTAAGGGACCGTAAGCTCTACCTTAATAAAGAAGATTAGGGAAGCATTTTTATCAAATAGAAATGCTGCTACCTTCCGTAAAAAGTATTGTTCTTTCTGGAGAACTGTCCAAATGAAATGAGGTTATGCCCAAGTCCGGGGACATCACCCTTTCAGTGACAGCACCCTACAAAAACTGGGAATTTTACCCATCTATCCTGCTTTTGTAAGAGATCACGCCATGAGTAACAGAATAACTGCATCCAGATACTGTACCGGATATGTCGGTAAGAAAAATCTTTAAGAAAAAAGATGATACAAATCAAACCTTTGCAAATTTTGTTGCGAATAAGCTGGTATCCAGCACTGCACTGACATTTGTAACTTCCAACTGTGTCTACACAATTTGCACGACAATTGTCTTTTGGCACTGCACAAGCGCACAACCTCTTATGTTTACTTGAGGCACATTCATTTATATCTAAAAAAATAGAGAGTAATGAGTCCAGTAAGCACTCGTAGAACCGCACTATAAAACGATTTCGCACCGGCAACATTGACGCAGGTACTTGTGCAACACAAGAAAATATATAAATGAAAGGTTACGCCATATTTAGGAACCAACATACTTTTACAGCTCCCATCTGTGGGGCCTGAGCCTAGTTTCCTGTAGCCACGCCTACAGGAGCATGCGTACGTTCCTGGGAGATTCTTGCAAATTTGTTGGCATGGTGACTTACTGCACTCGTTTACATCTGGAAAAGACACCATCAGAAATAAATCGGATATGAGAGAATAAAAGACCACTTATCAAGCGAAAATTATCATAATATCATCAGAGAACACATGACATTTATATTCTTCATTCGACATAGTCAGGTAAAACGAGACTATTCCAAGACTATTCCAATACTATTCCAAAAACTGATCTTACCAAAAGACTACTCCTATGACTATCTCGGTTTAAATATGATGATTATGATGAGACATTTCGATTGGAGTCGAGACATCATTAGTAAATATATCAAATATATATTTGCTGATAATGGTTCGAGTTGAGTCGAAACGTCTCATCATGATCATCACAATCAAACCGGTATAATCTTAGAAATAGTCTTTTGGTAACATTGGAATAGTCTTATGGAATAGTCCAGGAATTATTAGATCGTCAGAGAAGTAGGAAAGCAAAGGTAGAATGGATGAAAAGAGACAAGAAAATAGTAAGTACAAGGAAAGCAGAGCGAAGATGGAGAGCAAATGTTTTTACCTATCTCACAGTATTTCCCAGTGAAGCCAGATTTGCATTTGCATCTGTTTGGGGATACGCAATGACCATTACGGCAGGCTGGCCGGCATATAGCTAAAATTCACAAATAAAAAAACAAATAAAGGCACGAATAACTCTTGCAAATAAAGCCCTGGCCAAACGCGACGAACAATTCAACGAACAATGTTCTGCAAATATTCGTCACGTTTGGCCACTCTGACGAAAACTACAACGAACAAATAAGATTTCCAATGCATGCAAGCGTATATAAGAAACTTTCTGAGCAAAATTTGCTTAGTTCTTCGTAGGTTTTGAATGTGAATGAATCTAAAACTGTTTGAATTTAAAGAATCATGAGCAAATGCATAGGGCAGCAAGTTTAGGGCATTAGCGGGATGATTTTAGGCACTGAGCCCAAGTGCTTTACGTTTTTTCTTTTCAAGTATCTAACAACTCTGCACCTAATATTTGGTCCCCGGGAGTATCATTTTCGATAAGAACATGCTCAATTTTCATCATTTCCATGCTCCATTCCTATCTTTCTCATAAATCCAGCAAAGCCATGTGAGTTTGCATACTTTATTTGCTTGCTTCTGCGTTGGCGCCTTTTCATTGCAAAATGTTTGTTAAATATGCGTCACGTTTAGCCAGAGTTTTCACAAGCAAAATTTGCAAAAACTAATGGTGGAAGTATATAAGACGATAAACTACTTAATTCCTCTATATGTGTGGAATCTTTTCACCAAGAAGTGGTGGAGTATGATTTTAGAATTAAGATACTCTGCGAGCTTCCACCTGCTAGATCACAGAGATTTTTTACAAATTCATTGACATTTTAAGGCAGTCTACTCAAACGAAAATCAAATCCTGGAATGGAGCTCATTGCACGTGCAACATCTGCAGAAACTAGTTATTAGTATACTTATTCTAATTTATTTTACTTCATTTTTCTGTTTTTTTCTATGTTGATTTAGTCATTCATGTGTTAGGATTATCGTATGTTGGCTTTAAATAGTTTATAAAGCTATTTTTAGTCTACCAACAGTTAGTAAATTTATGAAATGAAATTCATGGGGTTACTTCGAGAGAGCGCCACAGCTCGCACGACCAAATTCTCACAAGTGGAAACCCACCTTCAGCGAGCTATATAGCTCTTTGTTACTGCAAGTTTGGCACTTTGGCAGCCTCTGAGGTGCACTCTAATTACGTATTCAGTTTAGAAATTGGAATTGCAGATTACCTTTACTTCAAACATTCCGAACCAATAATGAAATTTATGACAAATGAAAACAAGATGCTCACGGATTGGGCATCCACTGCCTCTTCGCGCCCAGCCTGAACAGCAGTAGTACGAGTTTTTGTATTGGACTCTTAGTTTATTGACATAGTATGTAACAGTCTTTGTTCTGAAAGATGAAGGACTCTACTACTGAAACTGAAAAAGTAGCTTCATTATTTTAAACAATTTTTCATAAAAACAACTAAATACAATGGTAAACCTCACTATTACAGGTAGTTTACTATTGGCTACTTAAATTGACAAAACGTGGTAGAAGCTAGTAGTTCATAAGTTCAGGGTTACACCAGTCTTTATTGCGACAGCAGAAGATAAAATACGAGGACCTAATTGCGATGTTCATTATTCTTTTAATTATGAAGCTCGTCTGGTCAGTAGTCATTTCTAAATCTTTCATCATGCCAATAAAATCGGAAGAAGATTTATCGAATAATCCAAGTGAACTCATTGATAAATTGACAAATTTGACCAGTCTGTAAATTATAGCTTTAGCACAGACAGTTCTTATTGCCGACATATTCCTCATGGGTGGGCTACAACAAGTAGCCAAGGGCCAAGAGGGTGCTTTCACTTTACATGTCTAAGACTTTACTGAGTACCCTAGCAGTTCCCACAAGACTGATTTCTGTACCATTCCAATGCTTAATTTAATACCAACTATGTCCATCCATCTACTAAAGCCCTTGCTAATGCACCCCAGAGCTCCTACAACTACTGGTACAATCTCTACTCTTTTCAGCGACCAAAGCCTTTTCAGCTCTATCTTCAAGTTTTGATTTTTTTCAATCTTTTCGAGTTCTTTCTCATGTCGACGATGACACATGATTTCCCCTATTTATCCACCAAGATTAAGTCGGGTCCCCTTGCCTCTATAATGTTATCGCATTGAATATTTATATCCCAGATCAATTTTATATCACCATTTTCCACAACTCCTTTAGGGCAATGCTCGTACCATCTCTCAGTTCTCTCTAGGTTATGCTTCTCGCACAATGTCCAGTGAACCAATTTTGCAACTGTGTCATGTCTTCTCTTATACTCACGTTGCGCTAGTTTTTTACATTCACATATTATATGCTGCACAGTTTCCCCTTTTCCTTTTATTATTATGTTATTATCATTATTGTTAGTAATAAAAATGTCTATGGAGGGTATCTGTTTTCAGATAATGCGTAGTTGTTTTCAAGGGGCCTTCAAAATTTACAAAAAATACCATGAAATCTTAAAAACCTATTTACAATAGCTAAGCCATGAAAAAATAAAAAAGGTAATTTAATGTGTGTATATATATTCATACATAAAAATATATCTACATAAATACACTACTGGCCAAAATTAAGTAGCCACCCTTTGAAAAAACACTATTAGACACACATATACATATAACCAATTAACTCAGGATCATTTGTAAACCATGATCAACACTTTTTACTCCAACAATGTATATAGGAACTCCACATGAGCTTTTCTACTCTTTGTGCTTTATAACTTGTCCCCTAAAATATTCCTAGATGGTTGAGGGACTGATTTCTATCTTAGGACAACTTTCCAATAATAAGATATATCAGCTGGTCTCAAAGTAAAACCCCATAGGTGGTACCAGCGAAGGAATGCTGGGATTAAATGCTTTCAAAGTGCCGACGGTGGGGGAAACGAGAAAATTTCAATGGACCACGCCGTTTAGATTGGCGTAAAACATAAAAGTGGAATCAGTACGTAGAAATCCTAAGGATTTAGGTGCCAATGTGGGGCTCAGTGAAACTGCCCCAAGCTCCCCTTTCTAGCGCCACCCGTGATCCTAGTAGAATGATCACTCCATGACCCTTTCTGGCTGCCTTGGGCTTTTTTCTCAATCGGAGCACGACTCACTGGGCTCGTCTCTTCTAGGATTTATGGATGTTCAGTGACCATGTAAAAATCTAACTGCTCACCTGTATCTTGTACATTTTTTAGTGCACCACCATAAAAATTTTCCACAGCAAGCTTGATAACTTGTATACGAAGTTCTTTGAGCTCTAGCTGAATAGTACGTGTTGTAACTATGCGTCGACCTACACACGTGAGATCTAGAAAGAAAATAACATTCCAGTAGCAATACTGTGAGCAATAAAGAAGGATATCTCTTCCTTCCTCACACTCGTCTTATCCTCTATGAATCCTTCTCTCCATCTGTCTCTTTCACTTTCTTCATCTATCCATCCCTCACCCCACGCACCCATTATTTATCCTCCCACCCATCCTCCTATCAATCTATATATCTTTCTCATAGCTATACATTTCTCTTGAGAGCCCAATTTGCTTTTCTATTCAGGGATGTGCCGATTGGGGGTTTGGGGGCGTCGCGCCCCCCAATATTTTCAAATTTGCAGGAAAGTTGATGAAAAGGCAGCCATGCTGCAAGAGAGTTGGCAACAGGATTTTATGTGACCGTTTTGTTTTTAGTAACAATATTTCTTCAATTGGTCAAACCCCCCCCCCCCC
>WIPJ01003936.1:17734-33466 GCA_018155075.1 Cassiopea andromeda | reverse complement strand
CCCCCCCCCCCCAACAAAAGGTGTTTCTGAACATCACTGCTTCTGTTTACATTTTACGTCGCTAGTCATGCATTACTCAATGTAGTATAAGATCAAAATCAAGCCCATAGAGAGATAAGGGAAGAAAGAAAGAGACAAAGAGGGGAGGAGGAGAGCCATGGCCTCTGGGTTAAGGAGAAGATGATCGGGGGTCGGGTGATGAAGCCTTGAAAATTGTTTGACCACGTCCTTTTTACTATAGCAAGCGCCCTTTCTGATCACAGAGATGGACCCTTGAGATAAAAACGCTGTATAAATGAAATAGGAATAATGAAGGAGGAGAGGCAAAATGACAAGAATAGTGTAAAAGCGCTCAAGTTTTACAGGGATGACGAATCAATAATCATTTTCTATCTAACAAGTAGTACAACAAACATACAAAAACAACTAACAAAATTTCAGATTGTGCCAACTCAATAACTCCAAAAAACGACAACGGCAACGATAACAACGGTGGCAAGGCACGATTCTGGCTACGACTCTTACAACTTTCGACTCTGACGACTTCACATAACGACTGAACCAGACACAATACAGCATGGGCATTTTATGCCAGACAGATGAAAGGGAGATTACAACGTAAGATGGGAACTGGTGATTAGTGGCACATGACATGACTGTACGGTGAACAATAAAAGCTACGTCACAGACAAAAATAATAGTACATCTCATTAGGATTACAGGACGATGACATAACTGAAAACAGTACGAACGCAAGAAATACATTAATGCCGTGTCCACACTACACATACTAACCTAGGTTTGCCCAAGGTAAGTTTAATCTGGGGCGAACCCAGGTTGTGTCCACACTGAAGTTACCTAATTTACAGTGTGGACAGAAACTTGGGGCGAACCTAGATTAAGAGAATCTATGCATGTAAAGGAGACATGTTATTCTGAATCCCCGTTACAAATTTGAATCAAATATGGTAGAGAAGAACAACGTGTACGGTATTAACACTTATAGTTCAAGTATTTTTCTAAAAATTTCAATGATAACGAAGCTTGCGATAATGTAGTTGAAAGAATATAGAGGGATTGAGCTTTTGAAAAGAATTAAAAACGTCATTATGCGCTGTTGATGTAAATCAATAATTATACATACTCAAGCACAATTTACACTCAGAAAAGCACTCAAAAGTAACAATCTGAAGCCGCCATTGCGCATGCCTTAAGTGTAGAACTAACCTAAGTTCGCCCCAGGTTTGTGTCCACACTACATTTTTCACAACTAACCTGGGGCGAACCTAGGTTAGTTGTGTCCACACTAGGAAAATCTAACCTGGGTTAGTTGAAATCTGGGGCGAGCCTAGGTTAGTGTGTGTAGTGTTGACACGGTTTAAAAGTTGGAAATGTACTAAACTGTTGCTTACACGCAAGTTCAAAGGATACAGTGTAACAGCAGTCGAAACTCAAGGAGAATACTTCTGTTTGTTACTCGATTGAGAACTATCTCAGAATGAGCAATTATATATTTAAGGACAAATATATACATAAAGTATTACGTAATGATAATGTTCGCGAGCACGGGGGCTACTCCTACAACAGAGAAAGCTAGATACATGTTTTGTATAAGTAAAAGTACAGTAGAAGTCTAGAAGTATCATGTGCATTCCTTGTACAGTGACGTAATAAGGTAGGGTAACGTAATAATCGTCCGTGTGGCAACACGCAGCTGATTGCCTCGTTACTTTAGGGAGTGTCATTTTCAAACACTTTTGGTTATTGTGGTGTGGCAGGTCTTTCCGATGTAGAAAACGTGCCGTGGTTCATGTAACGTTGAAATACACTGCCCTATTCTAATAAGTCTTCTTGCTTTCATTTACATCAGAGCAGCTAAAGTGGTGATTTCTAAAAGTTTATCAAGGGGGGCTTTAGGCACAACCACGTCCATAGTTTGGGTGGGGCCCAGCTAAAACCACATCCATATTTTCAAAGATGGAAACATGATAACTTAGTTTAATACTGATATAGTATAATCAATAAAAAGAAATGCCTCAGTAACCATATAGCAGTGCACAATTGATCATAGCACATTGGAAGTAAGGCCAATAAAATCTGAAAAGCTAAGCCAATCTAAGAATTCTAGGGGGGCTGACCCCCCAAATGAGCAGAAATTTTAACAAGGAGGGGCGAGCGTATTTTGACTTCATGTGACTACACATTTCTTAACTAGGTTGTGGCTATTTATGCTCAAACGCAACATCTGACTGCCCATAAAGGTGGGGGGTGTGTAAGTACACACTGCTTACACTAGAGAAATTGAACGGTTCCATTTAGAACGGACCGTTCTATCCTTCTAGTGTAATCGCTAAACGGTTCCAAGTGGCTCCGGAAGTTATTACAAAAGAGGAGGAATGTGTACTCAATCACAAAAATCCAGCTCCCTTCAGCAGTTGGCCAGGGGGCGGTTCTAGCCGGAAAAATCCGGGGAGACCATGGCCCCTGAGCGTAAGGTAGAAAAAAGGGGTTCTAGCGGCTTCGCCCCCGAAAAAGATTTGTACCACGCCCCTTTTACCCTAAGAAAACGCCCTTTTGAGCACAGAGATTGGTCCTTTATACACTAAGAAGCTATGCAAGTAAAAAAGCAAAAATGAAGGAGAGCAGGCAAAATGACAGAGAAATAAGAGTACAGGACGATAACATAACAGAAAATATAAATGCAAGATCTCCATTAACATTTAGAAATTTACTATATGTTGTTGCTTACATGCAAAGCCAAAAGACAAAGAAAGCTAGAGAGACGTTTTGTATAAGTTAATGTACAGTAACAGTCTGGAAGTATCAAGTTCATTCCTTGTGCAACTTCCTAATTCGCAAGTATTTGCAGCAAACAATATATTCAAAATTTCATATCTTTCTAGAAAAGTGGGGGGACCAGCGAAGGGGCCAAGAAAATTTCTGGGGGTCGTGGCCCCCTCTGGCCCCCGTAGAACCGCTACTGCAGTTGGCGTTTGACATAATAAAGTATACAAAGGAATCATCTCTCATTAGTCTCCCCACTAAAGTACAAATAGCCTCTTTTGATAACCGTTCTCTTTTGGCTCGGTTACATTTGGTTCTGCCTGTTTACACGAGAATCAAACGGAACAGTTTCAAATGGAACCGTTCTTTCAGCAAAGCCAAAAGAGCTCGGATAGCGGTTCCAAATGGAACGATTCCAACTATTCTTGTGTAAATGCAAAGCCCATTCGTGCCACTTTTGGATTGGTTCCCTTTGGCTCCAGTGTAACTGGGGTTATAGTTTGCCATTTTTACTGGATGAGAAAGAAATGCCTGATAAATCCTTATGCTGAAATAAGAAAGATAAATGCACTGTTTTTTATAAGAATAAAGTTTATAAGAATATTGAGGCTCAAAATCGATGAAATTTAAGAATAATTTAAGAATAATGCGAGGATGAAGCTTCATCAAGACATGAGAATTTCTTGTATCCTAGTTATAATACTGCTTTCAGATGTACTTTTGCATTATCGATACAAAATATAAGCTCTTATTTAGTTCTACGATGTAGTAAAGGATTAAAAAAGATTGAAATATATTCCTTAAATTTTTAGGGCGAAGTTACACCTTTGGTATTTAAGAATAATTTAAGAATAATTCTAGGCTCAAAATCGGAAAAATTTAAGAATGTTCATGCTGGGAAATAATTTCGGTATTCTTATAACAAAAATAGAGTGTACCAGCTCAAGTAGCTTTACTCACCCGCTAGCGCTTAGCTGACCTCGAACTGTAGAGCGTTCTCGTATTACTGCTATGACAGCAGCGACAAGAAAGAGGTAGTGACTCGTTTTCACATTCAACATCCTTTCCACTCAAACTTGGCACAGAACTGAAAACGACTTCCTTAAATGTCTTCTTGTATTTGAGCGTGGAAGTAAATGGTGCCAACAGTTCCTGTTACTTAAAATAGCCAGATTGGCAATGACGAACATAAAGTGCAATTCAGCAGCCAGTATTGAAAAGAATGGAAGCGAGGCAATGCCGTCATAGATTTTGCAACGAAAGATAAAACATGCAGTGAAGCACGTAAAAGAAGAAAAGGTGAATTTTGTAAATGAACAGAGAAAAAGCTGGTATTGTGAAAAACCCTTTAACTTTCCACATCACTTGGCGTTCTGCTATATTCCAAGAAATGCTATTTCTTGAGTATTATTTTAAAAAAACAAGTTGAATTTTCTTTTATTTCTTCGTTCTCAGTCATGTATATCGTCATTGTTTGCTACATTTTATAGAGCTCATTGCCGTAGAGTAGCGAAGTGTGACTTCAGAAAAATTTAATTTTTAGAATCTTTTAATTTTGGCTCTGAATTCTGAAAAGCACATTAAAATAGCCATTCTTTACAAATTTCAACTTGATCTGACAATTAGTGACCAAGATACAGAGAATTGAATGCTGACTTAGTTCCTATCAAACCACTGTATTTTGAGCCTGGTTTTAAAAGTTACGAACCAGGTCGAAAATACAGTGGTTTGTATGGCAAGGCTTCTGTCATCAAATAGCCATATTTTATCAAATTTTGACACCATTCACCTAGAACTTTCAACACATGCCCATTTTGTGAGGTTCTTTCACTCCACGTGGTCAAAATATATAAATTATGAACATTTATTTTTATGACGTCATCATTTCGGTACTCTATTTTACCTGAAGTTTGCTATTACAGTACTTCACGTAGTGAGTACTCTACTACTTCAAGAGAAATTAGTGAGAACTGGTGCTGAAGACCCGAGTGTTTCTCGAGTATTTTACCCAACGATCAACGAGATATGCCGAGAACTTGTCGGCTCGATGACATCTGGAGACTCTCCTATTACGTATCACTCACTATCCGCACTTTTTTTATAAGGTACGTTACTGGTCGAAATTTAATGAAATTTTCAAAAAAATATTTTCATTTCTGAAAAACTCATTTGTTATCACAGAACACAATTATGGGGCTTGCTTGAGTCTCAGACTTTGCTAAGGCAATCATTTTCTAATTTGAAATGGAGCACCTCTCAATCAGCTGACAATTGTTTAGGATAAAGTTGGTGAAGTTGCCCCACTTTTTAACTGTTTGCTTCTCCATGTTTGTTTCTTGCCATAGGCAAACCATAAATCAATTTAAAGCTCAATGTATAAAAAATCTGTTCAAAACAAATGCATTTGCATTTTGACCACCTGTTGTTGGAAATAAGGGGTTTTCCTGTAGACAGCTTTGTTTCCTGATTTCTGATTAGGTGAGGTATGTAAAAGCTTCAGTTGATTGGATGCTTTTGATTGTGTGTTTCCATAATAGCAGACCTTCATCTCGCAATCTTGGTCAACATCTGAACCGTTCTACATATTTGCGTGATATTGTCTTTTATTACTTGATAATTTGTGATACAAGTCAGTTAGGCTGGGAAAGGTGAAGTTGTCTACTCGGAAAGCATTTGTAGGTAGGCGGAAAATGAAGTCAAGGCAACGCGAGAGAGAGAGAGAGCTGTCGTGATTGAGAAGTCCATGGTCACAACCACCGATCGACCTCCAGTTTACGGTAATTTTATGCTTAGTTTACTGTAAACGCCCAAGTTTTCCCTTGTTTATTTACACCTGCTGTGGGGAACAGAAGCTCAATAAAGCAAGAAAAATTGTGTTCCCTAAAACTAGAACATTCATTCTACAAGCCTGTCTCCTTTTCATGTCTATTAACTATGATTTTTATTCAAAGCTAGTGCTTTCAAAAACTCTACCCTATGTGAGCAACTTTTTAGTCTCTGATCAAAACAAGTGGCTTTCAATCAGGCAAATCTCCATGTACAGTTGAGATAATTTAATTCTGATTTCATTTGTTTAGAGAACGTCTATGAATGAGTGTGGAAAAAACTCTTGACGAAAATTAGTTGTCATTTTCTTTGAAAATTGAACAGGTGAAAATGGCACAGAATTAAGGACTGGGATATAGAACAGCGACTTTCCATCAGGTAGATCTCAAAATGTTCTCTAAAGTTGCAATTCGTGATGGTTTGCATTTCACATCATCCCATAGGGTCCTGCTGTCTTTCGTAGGTCTTTGTATTTTACACATGGCACCCTTCATTGCATGGTGTGCAATCCAATAGTAAAATTTTGAGTAAAGCTCTTCCTTTATTGCGAAATCCATTGACAGTAGTGATGAATAAGAAAAATTGCATGTGTACAGTCCACAACTAATGTTATACTAATGTTGAACTGGTAAGTTGCAACATTTATGTAAAGGCAAAAGTACCATTTCCTTTCATTACCTCTCCCAGAATATTTTGTCAACATGGCAAGTAGTAATGACATGGAACGCATTAGAGCATTGTCTGTGGCAGCATTTGGTAAAGAGTCGCAATGTATAATGATGCTAATATTGGGGTATAGAGCGAGGGCACTCTAATGACCCCATGGCTCTTGATGGTAAGGAATAATTACGCTTTCAGAACTTAAGATCTCGTTGCAACTTCTAATGACCTAATTTAAGAAGTAGCTTTTTTTCTTCTTCCCTATAAGATCTGTTAGCAAGTAGTTGGATAAGACATACACCCTCCTCCCTTGATCAATCTCCTCTTGTGCAATCCCACGCATGAAACAATATATTACATCACCATTAAGCTTCTCCTCAGCCAGTCTTTTTAGATCTTCATTACATAACAAGTTGGATTTTGTCGATTATAGCCCAAACCAAAATTTCTCAATACTGCTCATTACTTCCTGCGATAACTCGTTTAAAAAGTATGGAAGGGGGTTTTCAATGCTTGCTGTGCCGTTTTTGGTTACGTAGAAAAAAGCCTTGTACTTTTTTGCAGGCGCTCTGATTTTAGAAATCTATCGCTAGAGCCCTGAATTAGCTTTGCATCGTTACATTTCACAGTCTCATTTTTGTTGTTGAATACGCAGCAATCATAATGCCCACTAGTTGTAGTTGGCCCATGGTGACTGATGGTTGCAGCCAGGCTGTACTTTGAATTGCCTTCAGATATGTTACCTGCTACTAAGTTCTCCAACTGCAAGGCTTTATCTATATGAATTAAGGACTCGTTTTTTTCTCCTTTCTCGATGGTCCTCTCCGTTAACAGGATCAATACCTCTGGCATAGTTAAGAAAATTGATCTGTGCCATATCATCTGCTCATTTCCACATTTACAGTTTACTGTGTGTTGAGCATCATTGACATTGCACCATTTCCACAATAGTGACTGTATAGAGATGATACTCTTCTCCCAAAGTGGTAGCATCAAATGAAGGCAGATATTTGAAGCCATAGATGACACAATTTTCCACACATGCTGCAGCCAGAGACGTGTATCGTTTTTGAATGGAAATTGGAGTAGTCAGTTAGGCAATTATTGGATATCTCTTCCAAAATCAAATGTAGGAAATCAGCGGCGTCATCTTGCATACATAGTTGCTTCTGGTCCCTTTTATAAAGTAGAGAAATCAGAGCCCGCATTTTGTGGCTTACAGCCAGAGCTCCCCTGACAGCATTGGCATGATCTGTTTACTCTACGTGCAACTGCTTATGTATTTTAGTGAAGTGTTTGCATATCGCTAATGGGCACTGAATCTCACTTGGCAAGTAGTTGGCAACAGCTGAACCACACAGCACTTGTAATACCGAATTCGACCAACAGTTGTTATAAGAGCTCATGATACCCCTGTCTGGAAAGAACTTTCGAACATTATCGAAAGTGAGGGGGAATTAGGCAACATTGAATAAGTAAAGCTGTCTACAACCTGCTTATCTTTGGAAGGAAGCCTATTCCAAATCTTCAGTATATTACTAAAGCGGTCATTGAGATCACTCATTGATTGATATCTGAAATGGAAGAAGAAATTGAAGAACTCTGAAGCTAAATTCTTTGCACATTTTGGGCATATGTATGTCATTGTAGACTGGCCATACTCCTTTGTAATCAAAACACAGTCTGTGTGAAACCATCTAAAGCACTGATCGCAAGAGACCCAATCTACGTCTTTTGCTCTCGATAGCGGAGAATCTGACTTACATTTGAAACACACTGCATCATCGGCTTCCACAAATTCTCTGAAAGACTTCCTATCTTGTGGACTAAGGTTCTCCCATCTCTGTTTTAATTTCCGTCTGATTTCACGCATACCCTTACTAGACAGCTGCACTGATCTGTAAACTTGGCGTTTGTATGCCGAATAACAAGAATTTGTACAACTTGAGTCTTCTTTACTACTTGTTGTTGTTTTGCGCAACACTTACAAATGCTGTTTTGTTGGTTTGGATTGCGCAAATATGCCATGTTTCTTTGGTGTACTTGTTTCGAGGTGTGCTTCAAAATGTTTTTTTTTTGATTTGAAGTGTGTAAACAGGTCGTTGCACTTCACATTCTTCTTTTCAGAGCTTGAAATCGAAAGCGTTAATGGGATCTTTGGAGCTTGTTGACAATAACCTGATTCAGTCTTCTTCCTTTTAACAGGTACTTTCTCGCACTTCTTCCACCCCTCCACTACGCTGCACACTTCACCGTGGTCGTTATTGTATTCATTGTCAATATTTTTGCACTCTTCTTTGTCCATATGTAAATGATTCGTGCTATTCTCAGAGCACTTCTTTGTGTCCAGATGTTTAATCGTCTCTCTGATCCCGGTCTCTATACCATTTACAAATTGCCTACGCAGACCCCTGTTTTCTCGCAAGCACTTCTCAATAAATTCTGGTAGTAGTAGATACAGCTGCAAGCGGTCATTCTTCTTTAAGTTAAAGAAGTGCTCTACGGTCGCATTTGTTTGGTTTGAGTCTGCAATATTTCTACCTAGAACTGCAGGTAACTTGTAATTGTAACTATTGTTGAATCTTTTTGGATCACCCAAGCATAGATTGCTCCATAAAGTTATAAATGGCACCTTCTTTTTCAGCCAATCAAGGTACAAAGGTATATAATACCTGTTGCATTCCAATCTTTCACCTTCATCTACCGGACACTTAACTCTAGTCTCCAAGGTTTACAGATATCTTACCTTCTTCAATGAATGCGTTAAATTTTTGCAGCCAAAACTTATGCATTAATGAATTGGAAAAGTTCTGCACTTCATCTTCGTCTTTCCTGGATATGAATTCCTTCGGATTTGTAGCAGAGTGGTTAACATTTGTCTCTGAATCATTCTCATGCTCCACTGTATCCAAATAGTCATCTATACTGTGGACATCATCCTCCTCCTTCCAATCGAAGTTCAGAGTGTTTACTTTTTTCTCATTCTGGTGAAGAGCTGTGGAACTTACTTTGTTTGCATACTTACTGTTCATGAGGAAGTAGGCACTCCGCATTAGTTCCACAGACTCACCTAAAGTCCTAGTATTCACAAGACAGGCAAGAAATCGCGTGCAAAAGTACACTTTCGATTTACAGCATATATCCTTTTCAAATAATTTTCTGCACTCTCTTCGATTCATGTTCATAACATGTGCTAGACATATGTGTACAATAGTCTTCTCTAAGCCTTCCTTTGTAGCTGTGTCGGTCACAATTCGATATGTTCTATTTAGATATTCATCTAGCCCACAACCGCAGAACTCCTTTAAACATACAAGAATAATAGCCCAACTGACGTCCAACATAACTAAAAGTGGATTTGTTGTCTTTCCCCTATTTCTTCGGTATTCTTTCTCATGTATGGCCATGAGGAAATGTCTAATGGAGAATTGGTCATACGTGTTCTCTAAACAAATGAAATTAGAATTAAATCATCTCAACTGTACGTGGAGATTTGCCTGATGGAAAGTTGTTATTTTGAATTCCCTAGTCACCCTACTTTTTGCGCACCTGTCAAGATGCGGTATTTTCAGCTGTTGAATTTCCATATAAACACGCCAACAATTTCCCATCAAGAGTTTTCTCCACACTTACCCATAGGCGTTCTCTAAACAAATGAAATCAGAATCGAATTATATCAACTGTAATTTGAGCTTTGCCTGACGGAATGTCGCTGTTCTGTACCCCAGTCCTTAATTCTGTGCCATTTTCACCTGTTCAATTTTCAAAGAAAATGACAACTAATTTTCGTCAAGAGTTTTTTCCACACTCATTCATAGGTGTTCTCTAAACAAATGAAATCAGAATTAAATTATCTCAACTGTACATGGAGATTTGCCTGATGGAAAGTCACTTGTTTTGATCAGAACTAAAAAGTTGCTCACATAGGGTAGAGTTTTTGAAAGCACTAGCTTTGAATAAAAATCATAGTTAATAGACATGAAAAGGAGACAGGCTTGTAGAATGAATGTTCTAGTTTTAGGGAACACAATTTTTCTTGCTTTATTGAGCTTCTGTTCCCCACAGCAGGTGTAAATAAACAAGGGAAAACTTGGGCGTTTACAGCAAACTAAGCATAAAATTACCGTAAACTGGAGGTCGATCGGTGGTCACAACCACACCTGTTCACAAGTAACGTTCTGCAAGTGAAACGAAATTGAATGCATTTGGCATTATAATGGAAGAAATGCTGAGGCAATCTGAAGCTCCAGTTTATCATTTTGAGGATTGTTATCTCTTTGTCCAAAAGAGCATAATTTTAGATTTTTTAGTACCCTATTGTGCCCAAAGTGTAAGCAACCTGGTTTGACTTTCACCACATTATCAGGTAGATGGGGGTTTGCCACAAAAGGTAGACTCGTATGTGAAGCTTGTGATGAGGTAATAAGAGAGGATTTCCTATGTTAGCGAGTTGAGGGGTCAAAATCACAGAATGATCCATTTGATGTCAACCTTAGAGCTACTTTTGCATTCCGTGCAATTGCCTGTGGCCGTAGTGCTATGAAAGAATAGGCAAGTACAATGAACCTACCACATGTAATGAACTATGATGCCCAAAGAATTGCTCATCAGAAAATTACAGATGCCAGCAGGCAAACATTTTAGGAAATTGCAAGTAAGCCAAACGAATCAATACTTAATGCATACAATGAAAGTTGTGAACACCCAGATGAGAATGGGATATTGAATATTGCTGTCTCTTTGATGGATCTTGGCAGAAAAAGGGTTTCACACCTCGCAATGGCATTGCTGCAGTAATTGATTTGTTGACAGGAATTCCTATTGCCTTTGAAGTTCTTTCCAACTTCTGTATCAAATGTAAGGCTGTCGAGGGAGAACAGGAGGATTTGGAATGAAAGAAAAGACATGAACCAAATTGCCATAAAAACTTTGAAGGAACGGCAGGTGCTATGGAGGCTGCTTGTGCAGAGAAACTGTGGAATAGGACTGTAGAGAAGCACAATATTAGGTATACAACTTTTCTGTCAGATGGAGATAGCAAAGCATTTGATGCTGTAACATCATTATTCCCATATGGAAAAGGCATCCAAATGCAAAAAGAGGATTGTGTGAACCATGTGTCAAAGAGAGTAGGCACAGCTTTAAGAAATTTGGTAGCAGTATCAAAAGTTCAAAAAGTTTAGTTGTCAGGAAAAGGAATGCTCACTCAAGAGAAAATTACAAAAATCCAAAATTACTATGGTCGGGCTATAAAAGATAATTCATCTGACATTCACCTTTTGAAGAAACGTATAATGGCAATCCTTTTGCATCTTTTATCTACTAATAAGATGCCAAAACATATGCATTGACCACCAGGTGACCATTCATGGTGTTTCTGGCAGAGAGCCATTGCCAACTCTAGTGATCTAGACTCACATGAGGTGCCCTGGCCGGGGGGCAAGAGGGCATGTGTCCCACCTCCGAAAAGTTTCTAAAAGTAACAAAGAACCGATGTTGTAATATTGCTTAAAATTCTGCCCCAGTACTGAAACTTTCTTAGACGGATACTTCGAGTTTTGAATACACATGAAAATGCGTAGTTGCCAAAACACAAGGAAACTTGTGTGAAAATAGCCAGGCTCGTAAGCAGTGGGTTAGAATGAAGAACTCTTGCTCTCAGGGACGTAGAAAACACGCGAAAAAGTTGCTTTCCTTGCAGACGGGGTGTATTCAGTGGTGTAGAAGAGAAGGGGCGCAGTCCCTAGCTGCAATTCGAGGGGGGCTCAGATCCCCTGGCTCTGCAAATTTTTTCGAAGTAAAAACATGAAAGATTCCATATTCTGCTGTAAAAAGTTATTTTAGATTGAAAGAACTGTCAAGAAATTGTTATTTCACAAGATATAGGATATTAAAAATACATTTGTTTTTAGATGACATTGTCGTTTTCTTATATAACTGCGTGGATCAACTTCAAAGTTTCTTATAAAGATACACACAAGAAAAGAGCCCCCCTAGCTATCGATTTACTTCTACACCACTGGGTTTAACCTCTCTAGTTGCCACCCCTACTATAAATGGAGTTCTTGAGTGAACTTTTAGTTGTCACAATTAACATTTTAAGGTGTGTTGTTGTCTGTGTCCTCAGACCCTCCCCCCAGTGGTGATTTCTAAAACTTTTAACAAGGGGGCTCTAGGCACAACCACGTCCTTAGTTCGGGTGTGGCCCAGCTACAACCACGCCCATGTTTTCAAAGTTGGAAACATGATATTTAGTTTAATACTGATATAGTATAGTCACTAATAAGAGATGCCTCAATAGCCTTATAGCAGTGCACAATTGATCATAGCACTTTGGAAGCAAGGCCAATAAACTCTGAAAAGCCAAGCTAATGCAAGAATTTTAGGGGGGCTGAGCCCCCTAAAATGAGTAGAAATTTTAAGAAGGGGGCTCCGCCCCCCATGAGCCCCCTAGACATACCCCTGCTCCCCCACCTACTCCAATTCTGGAAAAATGGCCTGTCAAGTGCACTACTTATAAGTAAAAAAATTTTAAATAATAATTGTAGATAGGTTATTAAGATTTTTTAAAATCTTAATAACCTATCTACAATTATTATTTAAATTAAAAAATAATTGTAAAAATTTTTTAATAATAATTGTAGATAATTGTAGATAGGTTATTATGTTATTTTCTATGTAAAGGGCGGGCCTCTTAAATACTAGCTACGGTATGAAGGGATATTTCAATTATAGTGAAAAAAATGATAGTAATCTCCTCTATTCTGTTGTGGACATTGACGTTGGTTGTTGAGAAATAAGCTTGACATATCTTTCTCTCCTAAAAGTGGCTTCATTAGCAGAGGGGAGTACAATGGATAGTGAGGACTTGAGTGGAATTTTTGTTGCAGGTACTTTACTACTTCACGTAAATCAACTTCAAACTATCACAACTAACGAAACTGTTAAACTAAAACAAAAATAGTAAAGAAAGTAAGGATTATGATAAAGTTACTACTGAACTATCTACAAAGCAGATGCTACGGAACTGCTTTTGACAAGATAACCAGTCAGTGACTGTTTTCCTCATTTTGCGGCTGGTGTACAGCCGTTCTTTCGAGGTGTTTCCGCCTTGATCCTCGTAAGTAGGCCGGATAATTGTGCCATTGTAAATTGCGACACATCTTCAAATTCAGAAGAATCTTCACCATCATCTTCCGACTCCAAGTTCATGACTACTGTCAGCAGCGTGATTTTCTCCTCCGGATATGTCCGCTTCATCGTATCCAGGCTTTGAAGATTGAAGCTCTCCTTTGTAATCATAATGAGAATTTTAATTGGTGATAGAGATCCTACCTTCTCAGCAAAATGATGATTGTAAATAAACTCCGTTATTTTCTTATAATTAGCAGATTTTTCCGCCTGGTTTCTTGTGATTTTACTCAGTGTATCGTCTACATCAGATACAGATTGTATTTCTTGGAAAGGACGCTGTATTTGAACCACTCTGTCGAATGTTGATACAGAGACTTTATCGGATGTGGATGATAGTTGCAACAGAAAATGACGCAGATATTTTTGAACATATTTCCAAGTTTTGTTATCGATTGCGTTGGAAGCTTCCACAACCACTGCAATATCTTTAAATATTGGGGAACATTGACCTATAAAAAAATGCAGCATGTATGAAGAAGCCCCAATCGCCCTAGAGGGAGGGAGAGGAAAACTGGCCAAGGCCCTCTAAGGTCTAGGGACCTCAAAATTTCCTCGGATTTAACTTCTATGGAGTCTCATAAAGTAAGACTAGCAGATGAGAGAATTCAGAGGTCTGGAGGCAAAAGAGAAGCGTATTGACGGGGAAAGGCCTTAGGCCATATAACAGTGCCACGACAAAGGAGAAAACTTAGAAAAGGTAGAAGGGTTAATTAGATAGAGAGATAAGATCAAGTTTGTTGATGTTAGATTTGAAGGATGATAAGTTGTAGTTTTCGGGGAAAACTGGGATGGCAATGTGTTCCATAGCTAAGAAGTTCTTAGAATGAAAGATGATTTGTGTGAGCTAGAGTTCGTGGATTACTTAGCGTAACTTGGAAAAGGTGCAATTGGGTTGAACTTCTTGTGGTTCGAACATGCCTTACTGGATCAGGCATAATATTCTTGATTTACAGAGAGCATTGTCCATGAAAATATCGATAGAAGATGGAGAGATCTGCAACAAGACGACTATGGGAGAGAGACTGAAGAGAACTGGTGAGGTTTGGATTTTGGTGAGACAGATTGCTTTAGACAAGACTTTATCGAGACAATGGCGAGAAGATTTAGGACTACCGCCCCAGACATGGGAGCAGCGCTCCAGACAAGGTTGAATCTGAGATTGGTATATATGCAAACGAGGAGAGGCAGAATGCTAGAGGGTCTGGTCATTTGCTTGCTCGCCTGGTTCGTACGGAGCCCCGAGTTCATCTACTCTTCCAGGACCTCTGAAATCTCTCTGTAGCCCTCCTTGAATAAAGGAAGAATAATGATAGGCTCAGTTTTATAAAGAAGCAGATGTTTTATTTATTTGATTATTGTTCAAGTACATTTTATGCTATAGATAACAAGTTAAGCTTATTGTAATTTATGGTAGAAGATAATTTGTTTCCTACCTCTCAATAATTGTGCGGTGATTATCCTTGATGCAGAAATCAACTGATCAGAGCTCTTGTTTTGAATGATGTTTTCTGTCTTGGGAAATGATGCAATGGCTTTTAAGCCAATAGGATCAACTTTATCACCAACTCCGATTGAAATCACGTGAACCCCTGTTTTTTGAACTATTAATGCGGCCCTACGTGACAGAACAGCAGTGTGTGTACTTCCAATGTATGATGACTGTCCATCTGTCATAAGCAGCAGTATCCTCTTCCTTCCTTTTACGAAGCTCTTTCGAAAAATGAGCCCCGCTCGAATGAGACCAGAATATGTCATCGTAAAGCCACCAAAGTAGGGTAAATTGTTAATGCTTTCTGTAATCTCTTCCTTTTTGTAATGATTCAGGGGGATTCGAACTCTGACAAGGTTGCCATAAGTTATCACACCTATACGCAAATCACTGTAGTCGCTGATGAATTCCTCAGTGAAGCTTCTTACAAAGGATTTCATTTTCACCCAATTCCTTTTGCCAATTCTACTTGAGGTGTCCAGCACGAAGAGGATGTCATAGTTCTGTAACTCTATCATGGGAAATAGAAGATAGATTTTATTTTAATGAATTATTCTCCATTAGATTATCACCTACTGTACAGGAAGTATTTACTGCAAAAAAGGACAGCTGCTTTAGAGGTTTAATGCGTTATGTACAAGTTTTCATGATGTGAGGAATCACACAGCAACTTGCATTCGTATTGAGCAAAATGCGCGTGGAATCGATATATATGTATACATATCTATATGCATATATATATATATATATATATATATATATATATATATATATATATA
>WIPJ01003935.1:0-10046 GCA_018155075.1 Cassiopea andromeda | reverse complement strand
TATATATATATATATATATATTCTAGAGTTTTATCTTATTTATTAACTGATAATGTATTGAATCCGATGTTTTCGAAACTAAGAAGTACTGCCGTGATTATTCGATTATTATCTAATTTCATCTTACTAAGAAACTTTGTAGGGCATAGAAATTTATAGTTAATATTAGATCTAAATATCGCAATTCATACCTGGTTTGATACATTGGTGTTTGCTAATAGATCCAACCGCTCTTGTCACATCTTTCGAGTCACATGGCAGGCAAGATTTCTGTCCAGGATTGCTCTGGTATGTTCCTACACTGCAAGGGTGACAAATCCCATTCCTTCCGAAGGAGCCAGCACGACATTGAACTATTATGTAAATATAATTGTTTAAGAAACTACAGTTTTATTGAAATCTTTTTTTAGTATTTTCAGCTTGCCTGCCCTCTGCAGCTGAGCTGGAATGATCTCCTTATGTTATTACAGAAGATTATGCAATCCAAACGAAGGGAATACTTTATAGAATCTGCATGGCCACTTGATGCTTTATTCTTAGCTAGCATCCCATTTACAGCAAGCTAGAATTTTATCCTCAGTGGCGTAACCAAAGTAGATTAGAGTTATAGCAGCTCCAAAGGGTTGCCAAACCTCTGAGAATCTGAAGTGTCCCCCTTAAATTTTTTTAAGAGACAGGTTTTTTGTGGATGGAAAATATAGATGAGACCCTAATCTTACTGGACTTCTAAGAATCACTTGAGTGTCTCTCTTACACCACTAGATATCCTTCATTTTCTGCATACGACCATGCAATCCAAATGAAAGGACGACTTTGACATGTGGAAGTAAAAATTATGCATTATTTGGTGTTTTTACGTGCGTATAGTTTGTAAGTTGCTAGGTGGGGCTGTAAGTTAGATAGTAATAATGAAGCTTATTTATTGGACATATGACTCAAAGGAACCTGCAAACCCCTAGGACAGGGGTCACCAACCTCTTCCATCCCCAGCTATTTCCCAGTCCGCCTCTAGTGCTAAATGAACAAGTGCATATAGTTTAAAAGAAGTATCCTGTTTTGACAAGGTGCTATTTTTTGTTATACTTTACAGCTCATGTTATCTCCCAAATTCTCTTGTCCTACAGCAGCTCCCAAATTGAATAGAATTATCCAAAATAAGGGTTCCTTCTGCCTGCACTTGGCCCCAACATGGGTTGTTTATGGTAGTTTATGGTTATCAAAATGGTAGGCTATCTCTAACAGAGAAACAAGTAGTGCTCCAGTAATGTATATAGCCTTAAGTTACTCTTGCTGTTTAACAGGTGAACCTTACAAAGAGCCTAATCGTGGCAAATATAAAGCTGCCGAATAGAGTGCCTTTATTGTCTATTGAAATGTCTCAAAAGCAGAATCTGATCCTGTAGTTTTAGCCTCGAAGCACAAAAAACTTTGGTGAACCCTGCTCTTATATTTTTTCTGAAAAGAGGATTTATCATACCTTATACTGTAAGCAACAGTTGTTAGTATAAAGAATTATCCGTTAGCTTGGAGTTTTCTACTGTTGATAGGAACTTCTCTGGGAGATAGCCTTTAAAACCCTCAGCTTCCCAAAAACGATCTGTATTATCATGCATTCCGTCCCAACAATTTTTTGCGAGTTCTTCCAAGAATTTACTACATATGGCAGATAATACAAACATGATTTATACTTACGGCACATAAATCCATTTTCGTGCATGAAGTACCCAGATTCACAAATATTCCCACTGAAGCCTACTCGCATTGATTTTTTTTGTATGATAGGAAAAGAGTTCCACCTTCCTTTCTTTAGACCATCTACTATCTTTCCAAGTGAAATTTCTAATCCTTTTCGTGAGTCTGTTACTCCTTTAAACATTTCAGCTTCCGATAGTTTTTGTTGTTGTAAATTTTCATGTAGGCTGTCAGTCACACTGATCTTCACGTTCATATCTTTTGTGCTTTTCAATTCATACGAGACATTTACAAGATGGCGTGCTGAGAGCTCTCCCTCAGCGACAACCTCTTGCTTGACCAATTCTTCGCTCACTGCATTGGCTCTTTCAAATGGAACAGTAAAAAAGAGCATGACCCTCTGTGAAGGAATCCTGCTATCAAGAACATCAAGTCTTGCTTTTCTACTTTTAGTCATACCAAATGTGTTTCTTGCAAAGCAGTGATAAAATCCAGCGTCAAAGGCAGTGGGTCTATCGATTACTAGAGCTGGCTTTGTGTGATTCATCAGAACAGCTGTCTCTGAATCAAATCTTTGATGATACCATGATATGGAGGCTGGGGGATTGGATGTAACATTGCAAACAAAATATGGGTCAATCTCTTTAGGCAGAGAGATGTCGTACGTCAAATCCGCTGGTTCTTCTGCCAATCTTGGTTTATCCCCAACAACAACAAAAGTCTCCTCTGATGTGTTGTGTCCAATAGCATTTGATGCAATGCACTTGTAATTTCCTCCAGTATCTTCCCCAACTTTAAGGTGCAATATTTCCCTGTCCTCAATCATCATGGTGGCGTTATTATGCACCCATGTGTACTTCACTGGCTCTACATCAGATTGTGCCACACATCTGATATCAAGATCGCTTCCCATTATTGCGTCCAATTTTGGCGGTTTGTTAAGGTTCACTTGTGGGGCTTTTGAGCAAAACACCGATGAATTAATGATCTTCCCTGTCAATGTTTTGATCTTGGCAACTGCTGTCGAGAGTTCTTCAAAAGAATCAGCATTCGATATGTTCATATATCCTACATTTGCTTCGTCAATGCTGGATATGTAATCTGAACGTTCAATTCCGGCAATATTTGGAAGTTCTTTCAACTGCCTAAAAGACTCTTTCAAGCAGTCCATGAAATTTAGACATTTTGTGAAGTTTGCTGCCCCTGTGAAAATTTCCATATCATTAATCCAGTTTTTGAGCAGGTTTTTAACTGTATATCTCTTCATATCCCCACGCAATTGAGCCATCAGTGGGTTGAGAAGATTGTCCTGCTTATCCAGCCCATTGCTTTGAGGCTCGCTTAGTTTTGATTCAATTTCATTCATTGAATGATCTATTTCATCTCGTTTGTCTTGAAATGATTGGAGATGCTTGCTTAAATAATTGTTAGTCTGCTTTAGGAATGCAAAAATTGTATTCGACACTAGGCACCATTTGTCTGCATTAGTCAGATGCTGGGGGATCTTTATAGAGTGCTGCACAAAAAGTTCTTCATTTAGTTGCTCTCGACTACCAGATAGAGATCGTCTTACTCTCAATTTATGGGCACAAAAGATCTCTTTTGCCACTTTTTTGACACCAGTACTAAGAGATGCCTGTACCTCTCCAAGATTAAGTAAGAACACTTTTTCTTCAAGATTTCCTACATTGGTCCTTTCAACAATGAGTCTTAGAAGTATTTCGTCTTTACGTTGAGGACTTATATCAAATGTGACATTCTTCACTGCAACCGGCCTAAACACTTTAGCTGCTCTACTCAAGCAGCGCTCCAGTGCAAAATTTTTCCCAAAGTATGATATTCCTGTGTTTGTAAACTTCAACTCCAGCTTAGCTTGCTTCAGTTTAGCCTGCAATTCATCATATTCACGCTTTTCAGCTAAGTATCGTTTTTCGGCAATGATTGCTTTCGCGGACATCAACTTTACATTTGCTTGTGCATCTTGCAGCCTATCGTAAGAGTCATTGTACGCGCCGGCACTCTCCATTCGTTGGCGAACACGAATTCTCCGTATCTTTGTGATACGAATATTATTCAGTGCACAAACTGGATCCTCTGCAAGAACACACTGTCCTGCATTAGGGCAGCGACACTCTGATGGATTTTCGTATCCTGAGACAACATTTGTAGTTCTGTTTCCACACACTGATTCCTTCCATCGTTTTGTGACTGTCTGCGTAACAGACAAGGTGCAGTCGACTTGCTCATTTTTAACCTGTGTATAAAAACCCTGCTCTGTAACAATATTCAATAGAATATTCACCAAAAAATTCATTACAATCAGTAGAAAATATCAAATTTCAATGCTATGAGCTGTTCTCAGTCTTGCAACGACAATCCCCCAAACGTGTTGAATAAAAGAAATTTGCATACTCTGAAAAAGAGGGTTGATGTTTTAATGGAAAAGCATGATTTAAGGGTTTAATAAATGGAAATTGGTATGGTTTCTCTATTATCAGTGTATTATGGAGGGTTGTCAATAAATGGGGGGAGGGTAAAGCTCAATCAATAGCTTACTCGATTTTACTCGATTTTACCTCAGTTTCCCCCTGATTCTTTGGGGTGCATCTGAGAGGACTTTAGTTCTGGCATGAGCATTTAGGACCGGGTGACCTTCCTGACGTCACCAATTGCCTGCGGTGGGCCTCGAAGCTAGGACCATGTTGGTCTGAGTCGAGTGCATTACCGCTAGGCCACAACTCAATCAATGGTATGGTAACTTAAACAATTCAACATTATTGTAATTAGTTAATCTTATTGATTTTCTTGCAAGTACTAACAGTCAAGTCACTGTCAATAACAGCTACTTTTTGAACGTCTCCACAATTATGTGCTTGTACGTGCTACTACAGTTTTATGGCTTGCTTTTATTTCCTTCCTTGTTAGTGCTGATTCGTGTTCAAAAAGCGAATGTGTTTAAATTTATTCTCCTTTCTAGCACTTTCAAATCTTTGGGTGGGGTGGGATGTTAGCAAATTGGGGCAGTTAGATTTTTGAGAAAATTTTTTAGCTACGAGGGTGTTAGTAAAGGGAAATGGGTGGCGAAATTTTCAAAAATGTGCAATTTGGGCCCCTGAAAAATGAAGAATGAAAATGAAAATTGGGTGTTCAAAATTACGTGCTATACAGTGAACATAAGAGCTCAGTAATAATGGTCTGAAGGCGGTCTTTAAAGGTTTAAAAGAACGTAAATCACATGAGAACGCATGCAAATGACGCTAAGATTATGTGTTCATTGAAATTTGAAAAAGCCAGTATGATCTTCGATCACAGTTCAAAACCGGGAATGATGTTTTTGAAATGTCCTAAAGCTATTTTCCATGTGTTTGTTGATGCTGCTCTTGAACAAAAGAGGAGAGAAGATGGTGAAATGGAAGCCTTCTCAGAAGTTGAGAAATTTTGCGCAATATAATACAGAAACTTGTTAATGATTTCTTCCTCTAGCATAAAAATCTCCTTGATAATTTATTTCACTGTTAAATTTTTCTTTTTATCCAAAGAATGAAATCACACAGCTCAGTTTGGAAAGTACACGTTTTTGAAAATTGAATAACCTTTATTAAATGAATGAAATGAGGTTCCTACCGTTTTATGTACTTTATAGCTTATGTCACATGTAGGAGCAAAAAGAAGAGAGCCAATAGTAGAGCCAATGGATGCCCCAATCGATCCTCCAAAAACTCCACCAATAATAGCACCAAATAACGCTCCCAATGGACTGCCACTACATTTTCTATTGAGAATGGGCGTAAATTTAAACTTTTTGACAGTGCATTTTGTTTTCATGGGTTTCTCAATAACTGCTTTTGATTCCCTCTCCACAAGTTGGCACGAAATTGTATTTACATCAACAGTCACTGCGTCTTGACATATGCAATAGACGGGAACATTGATACAAGAAGTGTTACATTTTTGCAATGGGTACTGTTGGTCTAACTCTTCTTCAATTGAACTGAAGAAATTAGAAACACGGTACGACCTGAAACGAACTAGTGAGATGTTCAAATTTGTAATCGTCTCTTCGTGAAGATTCTTCGTTTTGTGATACTCTATTTTGGCTTTTTCGAATGATTTTCGTATTACTTTCTCTCTGCAATTCATCTGTTGAATAGACGTCTTGGTGCTATTCACTAACAAGGAGACATTTTCAAGTCTCTCTCTAATAAGCTTTGAAGTGGTTGTAAGGAAATTATCAATTCCCATCTCGATTCTTCTTGAAATATTGGATTTTTTAGTCGCTGAACCTGTTATTCTAAAAAATATGTTCCGCCAGCTTGATCTCCTTACTAAGTCTGCCTTTAGCTGCACATCAAATTCCATTTCTGGGGACAACTTAAATGCTGGCAATACACATTTTGCTCTCTTTTGGTTTATGTCCATTATGGTGGAGACATCAATACCAAGTACTTTCGTATTCACTTCAAAGTTCACATTAAAACTTTCTCTGCGTTTTGAAACTCTAGCTTCCAGTTTTGTCCCTTTCATCACCTTGAAATTCCCAGAAATTGTTTCATTTTGACGAAAATTTGCTGCAATAAACAAGTCATTACTAGATGCTTTGCCTCCATCATCAATAGACACGTCCAAGTTGTCAAAGCAGAGAGCTCTAAAACAAAGCTTTCCAGAATATTCTAACTTCACTCCATTGAAAGTCTCAGTCACTGGTGTAGTAGCAGGAATCACTTGAAGCTGCATGGCCGTTTGAAGAGATCTTTTGAGGATCTTTAGCTTGCTAAGAATTGTCCTCCTTGCTGATTTTCTTTTGAGAAGGGATAAGGCACGAGTTACTAGCAACTCAGTAATGTCACTTCCACGTTTGACGAAAGAGATCACGGACAAAACAGATTGATACACATCAGTGTACTGGGGTGTTCGTGAATACAGTTTCTCGATTGCTCCTTCTATTAATGCCTTTGAACTTTTGCTAAAATTCGCTAGACTTTCATATTCTGTCTTGAGCACAAAGTGGGCCCTGCTTGGTCTTTTCGTAATAGAAGTTACAAGTCTTGAAATAGAGCCACCTAATCTCCTCAGCAGTGCCAGTATAATAGCTCTATTCTTTATGCCATCAACCCTTCCTCCAAACACCCCATAACGGATGTTAGCTTTGAACTCGCCCTTTGTATTTTCTGGGTGGAAATATACAACTGAATTAGTCTGTGTTGTGTGCACGCTTGATGTAGTTGTTATCTTGAACCCATAAAAGCCATCTGTACGTCGTGAAGGTGATGGTAACCCTGAATGAACAAAGGATATATTTTAATTTGATAGGTGTAATTGGTTGAAGTGTTTATTATGAATGCACTCTTCTTCTATACGAATAAAGTTAATAAGAATATTAAGGCTCAGAAATTTGAGAATAATTTAAGAATTTAGGATCCGTTAGCAATGCATAGGCAACAATAGGTCTATACTACTCTGAGCAATTCGGAGAATAAATGCAAACGACTCCGTCCAACCAGTTAAAGGTAATAAAACTAATCTATCTACAATTAAGTCTATAGTTCTCTGAAATATAACAACAAAACATCTCACAAATTTGAAACTCCTACTGTTGGGCAGACTTCAAACTTTTCTACATCTCATAGCACACCAAGAAATAAAGAAAGACTCTGAATTCTAATTCTACGAAACGAACGAATATACTCCTTTTACACAAGAATAAAGTTTATAAGAAAATTGAAGCTCAGAATCGCTGAAATTTAAGAATAAATCAAGAATAATGTTCAAGCCTCAAACTTCATCAAGGCTTGGAATTTTTTATGCTCAAGCTCTAATGCTGCTTTTAGATAAACTTTTGCACTATCAATACAGTAATTATTATTCTATTCCACTTTTGCTTTTCATTATGACGAAGTAGGACATCAACAAAGATTTTCACACTAAGTTACACTTTTGGTACCTAAGAATAATGTAAGAACAATCCAAGTATCAAGACTAAAAAATGATTTCAGAATATAGAGGCTTGGCGAAAACCTCAATATGAAAATGATAAGAAATAGAATATGAAAACAAGTGACAGAAACTTAAAAAAATGTATTTTATTCTTTGGAAAACGCCGCCATAGTCAACCAAAATATTCCATTTTTAATCACATCTTTAATTTCATCTTTAATCAACACTACTATTGACAATCCATTAGAGCATTAAACAAATCCTTTATGACAACAAATCCATTAAGACAAAGTCATTAAACGTCTCGGGGCAAACTGTCCCATAATAGAAAAGGGGCGGTTTATATAGCCTATTAGAATAATAACCTATAAATTGTTATGTGTACCATAAAGGAAAAGGTTGTATAGACAAATACATCTATATACCCTTTTCATTTATGGGACAAGTTGCCCCGAAACATTTAATGGTTTTGTCGTAAAATGATTCGTCTTAATGGATTTGTTGTCTTAATGGATTTATCATAAAGGATTCGTTAATGCTCCAATGGATTGTCAATAGTATTGTTGATTAAAGATGTACTTAAAGATGTGATGAAAATGGAATATTTTGATTGACTACAAGGCACAATAGAAGGCTCATAATTGATTTTATTCAAGGAAAGCTGCTTTAAGTATTTTAAGCAATTAAAGTTTTGTCATTTTATTTTCTTAAAGTTCTCGTACATTTATTCATAGTAAAAATGACTTTATTTTTAGTTTTAGTTGCAGGGCTCATTGATAAGCAATTACCAAAATTGAATTAAGCCCTCGGTAAAGAAAGTTTTAAATTTAAATTTATACTATGATTTTCGTCGTGGCCATGGTTCTTGTATTCTATTCCATAGGAAATTGTTACCGCGAGGTTTCTACATATCCACAAAACTTGGCAGAAATCGATGCTGTACATCAGAGGAAGGTGATTTGAAATAGCCTATTTATAACTGTAGAAAACCCCAAATTTTCAGCAATGGTTATCTTTTGTAAATGGACTCAAAAGCGCACAAAAAATGCTTTAATTGCAGATTCGTGTATCTGTACCATGTTTTGTGTTTTATTGTCTGCTAACCTTTTGGTAGAGTTTAGTTATGGTCAAGTACTAATCGTCAAAGCTAGTTAGGAACCAGTGGTGAACAACGCAAAGCCAAAAAACCGAAAACCGTCAAAAATCATCAAAATTGACCAGGGTTTCTTCAAACTTTGATACGCATGCAGGCACGCCAAGTTACATCCAAAGAAAAGTGAGAAGAAATGGCAAACTACGCTCTTATTGCACCAAATACAAGCTGTGACTTTTTGCTGCTTGTACACACGTAGAAAGCCAGTAACTTCTCAAACAGTTGCAGCACTTGCCAGATGTAGCATTTTATGAAAACTGGAAATACCGGAAATACCGCAACAACCGCACAAACCGCAAAAACCGAAATTTTGAAAACCACAGTCGTTGTTCAACACTGTTAGGAACCCTTGATCCAGTTACGTAACTGGAAGAAATATCCTTTGAGGGAGGACCTGTTCGGGCAATCACTTTGGAGGGTCAAAAGCTTATTTTGTTATGTATATCTCAGGTTAATAATTCTGTTGGTGGACAAAATCATGTAAAATTTCTCACACCAGAGACATTGCCTCTGCAGGTACGTGCCTGCCCTGATCTAAATTAAACAAAGATGGGGTAGAGTTGAACTGTCAATGAGCAAGCAATGTCAGGCCTTGAGACCTTTTACTGTAGCAGCTTTTTGACATAAAATCTTCCCAAAAAAATGTGGAGTTATTTGAATTCTGTTATTCAGCTGGCTTATTTGTTTCTTTGGGGTATATGTTATTTCCAAAGCTCTAGGCTCAATGGTGCCATTTTCAAAAGTAACCACAGTGAAGCCTGCTTATAACGGTCACCCAAGACACTGACCAACTCTGACCGCTATGGATGGTGGTAATTCTTTACAATGACCGTTCTGTAGGGGTGGCCGTTAGGATAGGTCTCACGGTATCATCTCATGAGCTTTTAGGAGCCGCTCATTATCTACAGAGAGACTGATACTGAAGAGAAATGATTTCGTGATCAAAATATCGTCTTACCCAACCATAAGATTATACGAAAATGTATTTGCACAGAATTTTTCTATCCGAAAATTTCTTTCACCTAACCAATTTATCTTCGGTACCAACCCCTTTGTAAATAATGAACAGTTCCGTAGCTTGACTAAGTGTGTTACAAAACTTTTTGAAATTGTACAACAAAGTTTTCACATACCAAATGCACCATAAGCAACACTATTTTTGTCCTGAATGTCAAAGGTGATTGGCTTGTTACCAGCCATAATGGATATGGTCGCTTTCAGTTCACTTCTGTAGAAAAACTTTAGTGGCTTTGTGAATCGGTCACTT
>WIPJ01003903.1:432415-458570 GCA_018155075.1 Cassiopea andromeda | reverse complement strand
GAATGGCTTGAGCTGGGAAGCACCTTTGCACTGGGCTCTGCGGCCGCCCCTGGGTTGGTGCATGAGTGAATGTTGGGTGCTCTGAGCTGAGTGTTCTTGGTCTACGTTTGTCTATGTGTTCAATTGTTCTGAGGTATTTTGTGCAATATTCTATTGAGAGAGTGATCAAGCAAAAGTTTAGATGAAGGTTATACTATGGTCTGTTGTCTGCAGTTAATAGGAGGTTCTATACTGAATTTTTTCTTCACATCTGCAGCTTGGTCGTGAATTGGATTCTTGTACTGGTAGTTCAGTATGTGTGTCTGTAGAGGTGTTGAATGCGCAATTGATTTGCAGATGTACATGTGTATGTGTTGTGTGGGATTTGTAGAAGCTTTGGTTTATGACAAGTAATGTAATGTTTATAGGGAATAGATAATGTTTAAGTAGTTACTATAGGTTTCTGGAAATAGCTATTTTGGTAAGAACTTAAATATAGATTGGTGTAAGGCAAGATTACCTACTATCACCAATGTGCAGATGATACTTGGCTATAGCTGGTGATACTGTCAAACAAAGCGACCTGATGAATACTCTAATTGGGAAAACAAAAGAACATGTTTTGAGCATATATATGGGATAAGATAGCAAAAGTGATCAGGACAAATTTATGCCAAGTTTGACTAAATTGAGATGAATTAAGCCACGTGTTAGGTCAACACTTATCTATTGTGAAGAATCCTGGACGATGTCAAAAGCACTTGTTGAAGATACAATTGCCTTTGACATATGAAGGTATGGGAAATACTCAGAAGACTCATACACACATAACAAGTTAAAAGCCCTGAATAAGCTAGATGCAACAATGCTTGTATTGTCTATCATTGTCAAACAAAGATGCCATTAGGTTGGCCACATACTCAAGCAAAGCACATTTTGTTGTCAATTTTGTGAAGGAAATTTTAATAATAAACATAGCAGAGGAAGACCAAGAGCCACGTAATTAGATTTTCTAACAAATGGACTGAACACCCATGTCAAAGTTATTAAGAACAGCAGGGAAGTGTGAAAAATTTTGATGCATGGCATGCAATGTGCCAAGTGCATTTGAAACTATATAATGATGAAAGAGTCAAATACGTCCATTTCATAAACCTCGTCTTACCTACTATAAGCAGTTGAGTCATAGTCTATATTTCTTTCGAATTGAAGAAGTGAATCACTTTGCAATATTTGCACTGCTTGTCACTGAAATATGATTCTATATGAATATGCCAGATCGTATCCAAAGCTGTTTCAGTGCTTTCCTTTGATGGCAGTTAGAAGAATAAACGCTCAACAATTTTTAGTACTATCTACTGGAGATAGGATGAAGTAGTCATACAGGAACTGTACCATAGAAGGTCAAACTAGCATGTCAAGTGCTCTGGTGTCATCTGAGTGACCTATTTTGTATAAGTGGTATCTACTAGAAGGTTGTAGAATATCAATCAGTGACATTCAATCATCATAGACTTTACTATAGTCAATCTGCTGCCTAAGATAATTATCATATTAGATTTAATCGTTTATAGAGATGAAAGGAGCCAGAAAACCAACTGGTGTTTCTAAGTCAGATTAATTTTTTTGGCCAAACAAGCTCTGAAAGTCCAAATATCTGAAATTTTGCTTTTAAAAGGCTAGCATATCATCACTTGGTGGGTATCCGGTAACTGGAGGCTTGACTTTATAAGAAATATTGCCGAACTCAGTGGATTCTTGCAGTTATTGATCCATATCATTGGAAATCTGGTGGTCACAGGAACTACTTTATCATTGTTGCATAGGATCCAATCAGCTCTTACTCTGCAGTAGAGAATTAAGTTATGTGCTTGTATCAAAAATAGGAAGTAATGCCAAAAGTATGGATATCACGGTGGCATCATGCTTTCGCACCCGCTCAACAGAGCAATCAAGATTTTCTTCCCCTATAGTTTCCGAGGTAGCAGGGTAAGGTAAATGTAAAAGTGAACTGGTTGCATGATTCTTTGTATTGATGGGCAGTGATAGCCCTTCGGTAAAAGAAGCCAAAGCCTGAATTTATTGCTAAATTCTATAGGCTAAATTTCAGTTAGCAGTTTTTTCTGTTGAACAAAGCTGGCAAGTCCATGAATAATGTAAAATATTGTATATACTCACCAAAAATGTAAGGAAGCATGGGCATGCTATCAATTTTGTAGTAGGCAATGTAATGAATCACTGATGCCAGACTGTAGACATGTGAAGTGCAATTTCTGTAAATAATGCCCATGAGCTCAACAGCAACTTACTTGATTACATTTGTCATTAAATCAATATAAGTAGAACAATATTATAAAACTCTATTATACTTTCCCTCTACAACAAAAAGTGGGTGGGATGATCCAAATTTGTTCCAACTTTGCTTGTGTTGAGACTAATATGTTGAATTGGAATGGTTTTTTAATTGCCCTTTGATATGCAGCTTGTAAAATGATAGGACTTTGGTACACTTCTGAATTGGATAATGGTTTTTTGCTTTAGGTATAAAACGCCCTCTCGATATAGTTCTTGCTATTGATACAACAGCAGGGACAGATTTGAAGACCTTTCATGGTGCTAAGGAGCTCTTGAAAGGTCTTGCCAAGTCTTTTAAGATCTCAAAAGCAGGAAGCAATATGGGAATTCTGTCGTACAGTAATATGCCACAGGAATTATTACCATTGCGGTTGGGACATGACAGGTCAGTTGTTGAGAGTTATATCGACGAAGCTGTGCAAGGCTATGGTCCACGGAACGTGGAAGGAGCTTTATCGATGGGGTATGCTATGCTGGTATCTCAAAAACCTTTGCGAGGTAAACATAGAGATGCAAGCAAGCAGCTATTGATTTTAGTGCTTGAGGGAAGTGTTGGCCTTCAGGGTCTAGAGGCATTATCTTTGAAGTTATTAGCAAGCAAGATAAAGCCAATTGTTGTTGCTGTTGGTCTGCAAAATACTAGCAGTCTTCTTTCTTTGGTGCATGATGCAAAAGACTTGATAATTGTTCATAGCCCTGGAATGATGCTGGGCGCATTGGGCAGATTGGAGGAGAGAATGGGTAAAAACGCAGGTGAGTTGAAAGAGCTTTGGAAAGACTTGCAGTAATGTAAATGATCTCTATTCAATGTCTGTCCTGTTTACTATTTGAAATTCTCAGCGAATTTTGAACGTTACCAAAATACTGCCGCCGGTTCTGTTGATACTCTTTAACTTACTAGTTGGAATAAGTACAAGAAAGAATTGGAGGTTGTATAAATGTTAGAATGTCAGGAAATAAAGTTTGTATTTGAATGTCTGTTGTTAGGGGAGTTGTTCCTGTTGTAATTCAGGACCAAGGGAAGGAAAGAAGTAGTTTAGCTCAGCTTTTCCCCTTGCTAGCAGTATTTCCTACACCTGGAATACCACAACTAAGTCCAACTACTATTAGAGAAGTTTTTTTTGAACCGGCTGATCCATAATCCCAAGGGATGTATTTTACTTTTCTTTAGAAAAACCAATTGCATTGGATCTTGCATTCATTTTTGGAGCAAATGGAAAGCATGCAGAAGAGAATTTCGAGGCTGAGCAAGAAATAGCAAAAAGGATCGTCGCATCACATAAGATTTCCAGTGCAGCAACTCAAGTTGGTGCAATTGTTTATGAAAATGATGCACGGCTAGTTTTTGGGATAGGAGAGGCCTTGGACAAGAATTCTATCATAGAGAGAATTGGAAATATTCAGAAGCATTTGCATGGATATAACATAGAGAAAGCTTTGCAACTTTCAACTAGTATGTTAACTTCTATTGGTAGCAATACTAGGAGACTTGCTATGAAAGCATTGGTACTTTTCCTTGACCAATTTGATGGACTCAGCAGTCGTGCAAAAGGTGTTACAAAACAGTTGAAAGATGCAGGCGTTAAGATTATCGTGATAAAGCTTGGGAATGAAGATTACAACAAAGAAATCGTGGAAATTCCTAGCCATATTAGAGGTTTCATTCAAGCCACTGATCCTGCCAAGCAACTTGATTACGTGGTTGCTAAAGCTTTGAAGTTACTAAAGACTGGTAAGTCAAAACTGAACCCCTATTGAGACGCTAGCATTTGCTTAAATAAATTGGTGACATGAAATAACAAAATTTATGCAATTTTGCTAGTCAATGTGCATCATGTTTTTCATCTTTTGTGTTGTATGTTATGCAAAATTTTGATTAGTTCCAATTACTATCAGAATCTTGCATGTCCTGAATAGAAACTGCTTAGAAAGCGAAGCTACATATTATTCCTCTACCTCTTCTTCCCTTTCCTCCCTTTCCTCCCTCCCTCCATCCCTCCATCCTTCCCTTTCTCTCTCTCAGTCACCCTATTTTTACATCTACTTTTGCATTAGCACCTACCTAGCTAGTCTAATCTTCGTTCATGTATGATTTCCCAGTTCCTTTTCTACTATGCAATCTATCTCTACTGCCAACACATGGCCTTATTAGATGATTTCATTTATCTAGTAAACTGCCTAGTATGTTGTTCATAGTAAGCGGTCACGGCTTGTATTCACAGTTGCAAATTCAATTTTGACATTGCAGACCCTTGTGTTAAGTACGAGTGCAGTTACTATGGTATATGTAGGACGCTATCGGATGGGACGGCAGAGTGCATATGCCCCATTTGCAAGCCAGACGAAACGTATTCTCCTGTATGCGGATTTGATGGGAAAACATATTCAAGCATTTGCCGAATGAGAATCCAGTCGTGCAAAGATAAAAAATACATACGCGTTGCTAAAGAAGAACCTTGTGGTAAGCATATTTGAGACTTCATCTTCATATCCTGAATTTTTTTTAAACTGTCAGCCATTGGATCTACTTTCTGTCTCCTTCCATCTCTGAAGATGAATTTAAGTTAACCTCATGTTGGTTTTTTCATAATGTATATCACGTTAAGAGTCCTATTATAGGCTGTTTGCTATCTAAGCGCCGATGTAGGTGCTTCTTTGCACGTCTTTTTTAAATATGAGATCACCTTTCGTGACAAATACGGTAGTTACGATCGTAATTCCAACTGATAATGGCCCAAAATTTGGTCGAAACGTTTTGCGATCGTCCATGGTAGTGTCAAATTGATGAAATCATAATGGGATTGTCTTTATAACGGACTTGTCTTCATAACGGAATTGTCTTCATAACGGAATTTTCGTCATAACGGAATTGTCTTCATAATGGAATGGTCTTCATAACGGAATTGTCTTCATAAGGGAATTGTCTTCATAACGGAATGGTATTCATAACGGAATTGTCTTTATGACGGAATTTTCATCATAGCGGAATAGTCTTGGAATTTTCTATTATATTCTAAGAAAATTTGCAGTAGTAACCCCTTTTTTCGTCGTTTTTATCTTCAAATTTCTACGGAGGCTGGGTTTCCCCTCATTAACTCCACCATTGTTTTGCGATGATTTAGAGTTTGCTAGACTAGGTTTTGTTTTGAATCTTGACTCATAAAGCTGTTGGCAGAATCTGAGTTGCTTTTCAGCTCTGGTATTGCACTTTTTTCTAAGCAGCAATGCCCCTCTAACTTACTTTTTTTGCGTAAGTCACTTCGTTTTTCGTAGGAATTGCTAGCCGCTTAGATGTAGTCTTTTTAATTGATGGCTCTCGGAACATTAATACTCAGACATTTATGAAGATTAAAGATTTCCTGAACGGGCTCCTCAACACTTTTGAAATATCGAACAAAAAAACTCGCATAGGGCTATTGACATTTGGAGAGAAAACGAGAGAAGATTTGGCACTCGAGGCTGGCTCTGTAAAATCTGCTGTGCAACAGGCAATAGTTGGTCTGAGGCCTGTAGGTGGTGAAAGGCAACTTGCTGCTACTTTGAATTATGTACGCAGCAGCATCTTCAACAACGCTACTACTTCAGATGTAGGCAAAGTTATTCTCTTGATAACAGCCAGTTCAGTTTCACAAGGAGGTTTTGAGAATGATATTAAAGGTTCCTTGGAAGATTTTGCTGGACAAAAGATTCGATTTGTTGTCATTGCAATAAACGGCAAACGTGGTGACAAAGAACTCGATACGATTAGAAAAAATAATGCCAATTTTGATTTAAGAAGTGCTGACCAATTGAAGAGTGCATTTACAAAAGTTTTAGATGAAAGTGGCAAAGCTGCAGGTAATTTCAATTGTCTTTAGGAAATTGATAATTAAATTTCATGAATTGTCAGAATTATTTACGTTTCGGAAGTCATTTCTTACATACATACAATACATATATGTTGCACCTGTGATGTCATACTCTTAGTTACAACATTCGATTAAATTTACCTACAACTGAAAGATAAAGCAAAGCAGAATTAATTAAAGTTATACAAGAAGGTTTGTATATCATCATAAAATTTTGAAATCCCCTTTCTTTTCAAGTTCTTTCTGGCTTTTGAGATAAGATGCGTAATAGATGTTAGGTATACCTCTTGCCTGTGTATTGTTTGAAGGTATTCAGAAAGAGAGTCAGCAAATGAGCGCAACTTTTGAAGCAGTAGAATATGAGTTTTTACTTTCTTATTGATTATAAAATTTTTATTTTAGCCAAGAAACGCCCCGTAGATTTAGGCATAATTTTTGGTGCTAATGGTCAAAATGCTCCCTCAAATTTTGTTGCTGAGAAGAAATTTATCGAAGATATGATCAAAAGGTATATCTCTTCACACCCAAACATGAAGTTTGGTGCAATTGTGTATAGTAATGACGCAAGGGTCTTGTTTCGATTCGACGACCAATCCAAAAGCCAGTCTGCAATCACAGCAATTCGTCAGCTTCAACGGAGGAGACGTGGAAACAACATTTTGGCGGCACTTAATCTAGCACTTAAGGACTTGTTTGGGAGCAGAGCAACTGCTAGACTAAATGCATCAAGAGCATTGGTTATTCTAATGGATAAGGCAAGTTTTAGAGATGAGAAGCTGCTCGAGGCTGCTAAGATGCTGAAAGAAAATGGAGTTAAGATCATAGTTGTTGCCATTGGGCCCGAAGCAGTTACGAAAGCAATTTCTGATATCCCAAGTGAAACTGCTGGTATGATACGTATCAGAGATTTTTCAAAGGACACAAGCAAAGCAATTCGTTTGATTGAGTCCCAGATCCCTCAGAGTGAGTGGTATTTTCATGGCTACATACAAACATGTTTGTTGTTGATTGAACTTCCCCGTCCTCATTAAAAATTTTTGGATTTTTTAAGGAAGCCCTTCAGGTTCTTGTATATTTCTAGCATGTTGAATAGAGAACGGACGTTGCACATAGTTCATTTTCCCTTTATTCTCATCTAGCAAAGTATGATTACTTAAGCTTTTTAGCATATTTCTTCTAGAAGGTTCAGAAGCGTTTCACCCTTCAGATAATCTTTATAATTTGCTTCTTGCTCATTAATTATTGTAAGCCCTGCGAGTCTAAAGAGATCATCATTTCGTTTTGTTTGTCATTTATTTGCTATGCTTTAGGACAAAACGAAGCACAAAACATAAAACTCTGGCGTCTTGTATCTGGTCTTCCAACTGTTCATTATTGGGGTTCCACGTGTTTAACTTTTCCGCAAGCATTTCCTACGCAAGGACTGTCATTAAATCCTTGAAAATTTCTTATTAATTCACGTTTTCATTTTGGTACCTTTTAAAGAAAGTGTCCATACATGCATACACACATGAGTGTACACATGCTTATGTTTATTCTTTGTAGGCCCTTGCACATTTCTTAAATGTTACCATCATAGCAAATGTCTTAGTAGAGCTGATAATACAGCAGAGTGTATATGTCCTATTTGCAACGAGAAAAGCTATGCTCCTGTCTGTGGTGATGATGGAAAGACTTATGCGGACAAGTGTGAACTTGAAAAAGAATCATGCAAGATTAAGAAGCCCATCAGCATAGCAAAAGAAGAAGCCTGTGGTAAATTATACAGAATTTTTCAATTGCATACTTGCACAATAATTATGTTGACCCTGTTTTGGCTGTCTTGGGTCATGTGTCATCCGCTCTCCTCTGTTTGGTACTGTTCCATTCAGATTCAGGATCATTCGTTATTTACAGATGGTTTGGTACCGACAAGAAATTGATTGAGTAATATAACTTTTTTCATAGAATAAGGTTATGCATATGTTACGGTTGAGTGGGATGATTTTTTGGACAAGAATTTTTCCTTCGGTACCAACCCTCTTATAAATAACGAGCAGCCCTTATATTGCTGCATTATAGTTTCTTTGTTGCATACTCTGCAAGCTTTTTTTATTTACAATTTGTTTCTTCTATTTATTTCTATTAAGACCCCTTCCCATTCTCTTGCTCAAAGAGCATTCCAAAAGAGTACCTAGCTATTATCCCTGCGACTGTTCTTCAGTACAATAAATATATATTAAACACATCAGTTTATAGTATACTTGCATATGATGCCTTGTGTTTCTTGTTCATGATAATGGCATCACTATCAACTTTTTGCCGCATTGTCGCTCAGGAATTTCAAGAAAGCTGAACATCGTCATAGCAATGGACGGCTCGCAACATGTTGATGCTGATACATTCAAGAGAATCAAAACATTTGCTATTGGAACGCTGGATGCTTATGAAATTTCCAGAAATAACACATTAGTCTCTGTTTTAACGTTTGGCAATGTAAGCTCAATAAATGTTGGCTTTGAAAGCTCTGTTTCAAAGGCTTTTGTAAAGTATGTTATCTCAACTGCTGAGCGATTAGGTGGGTCCAGTAATTTAGCTAGTGTCGTTGAGTTCACTCTTAAGGGCATTTTCGACAAGAGAGAGAGGAGAGATGCTGCTAGTGTCCTTATATTAATCGTTGCTGGGTCAAGACAGCGATTGCTTGATAACAATAAACTTAAAATGGCATTAGAAAAATTGCAAAGAAACAATATCAGTGTAGTTGTAGTTGCTGTCGGTGACATTGCAAGATCCAGAGAGCTCAAGAAGTTGGTGGAAGATGAAAAGCTAGCCAAGGTTCCTTCAATAACTCGCATCAAGGAGGCTCTACCACTTATAGTTGATGCTAGTGGGAAAGCAGCAGGTAGAGTCTTAATCGTTGTAGAATTATTCGTTCTTCGATTTTGCTCTTCTAGTTCTAGTTCGTTTTTCCGGTAACTAGTTTACTAAAGCATTGAGTGACCATGGAGCCATCATTACAGGGGTCCCTCAAAAAATTTGATTCTGTACTTTCTTAGGCAAAAGATGATCCTCGGAAACTTCTGATAAATGATCATACACCATATTCAACTTCGGATGACCAAGGATACTTCAATCCGCGCTATACCTCCCCCCAATCAATAGTCAATTTGCGCCCCAGGTTAAATTAGTGATTCATCCATTCATTGATCGGCTGTTGCTATTCAGTAAAACTGGTCTGAATTCTCAGAAAATGCAGCATGGATGTTACTACTTTCTTTGCTGACATGTAGCACAGTAGAGCAAGAGAAGATGTGGTGCACAATTTGCTTTAATATATCACCAATGAGTCTTGACCTTTCCAGAGGCTGATTTCTGCCCTACAGCCATAAAAGTAACAGCTATAAACTCAAATCAGTAAACTATAGAATAGGCTTGTACTATTTTGATAATCGTAGCATCTTTGTCTATTGTAGAAACACTCTTCTCATTTGAAGACATGGCAAGTTAGAACATTCTTTCAACATTTATATTATATTTCCTGTTTCAGCTGAGCCAGGAAAGATTGATATTGGAATCGTACTAGGACCTTACAGAGGTCAGCCAGGACCTCGTTTTGATGCCGAGAAGGAGGCTGCAAAGAAAATATTTGAGAAATATACAATTGCAAAAAATGCTGCTCTCATTGGTGCTATCGTTTACGGAAATGACGTCAGTATTGCATGGAAGCTAGGAGATGTATTGGATTTGAAATCAACAGTATCGAGGCTAGATTTATTAAAACGACCACAGGACGGCAATAATATTCTAAAATCATTGCAGTTAGCTCGGGACCAGTTATTTTCTACAGCTTACGGAGCTAGGAAAGGTGTACGAAAGCTGCTTTTATTGTTTGTTAGAAAAACAGATGGAAAAGATATACGCTTGGAAGATGCTGCAAAGAACTTGAAGGAAAGAGGCATTAATGTAGTTGTGATTGCTTCTGGATCAGATATAAACAAGAAGGATCTCGCTGGCGTTGCAAGTGACCCTTCAAAACTTGTTGTGTCCAATGATTTGACGAATCTTACCAGTAATATTTTGTTACTTCCAACTTCAAAGTACATTCCAGGTGGTTTTTCTTATTGGTTTGCATTTTTTTCTCCGTTGCTACCCTTCCTGTTTTGAGTAGAAACCATGTATCAGGTTTCGAGATTGATAGTCAAGATTAAGTAATCGTCATAGAATCAGCAGCTGATTTTATATATAGCCAGACCCTTTCCTTTAAGTAAGCAAATGAAATTTTAAACTCTTGGAGAGTTTTAGAGCTTCATGCTCTATGGGAGTTTCTAAAAAATATTTATTTGAAGTTAAAAATATTCAAGCATTGCAGCTGCAGGATTAGCAAATCTTTTGTTTATGAACTAGTATTTTTGTAATTTTAATTTATTCCTTTTTGTAATTATCCTGTAAATTGTTGCCCTAATTTAGCTCTGTATCACCTACAGTAAATAGTCGACTTTAAATTACATAATTTTGTTATTATTTATTTTCTATATCCCTCAACTAGCACCATCCTTTGATATGTTGCTAGATTTTCATAATTTTATTCCATGTTCGAAATTACATAGACAGTAATATGGGTAAATAATATGGAAGATGTTATTGTTGTACCATTGCTTGCTTTGCATTGACTTTCTTTTCCATTTTTTTCAGATCCCTGCAAGGACATTAATTGTGAATTCTACAGTAAATGCATTAAGCGAGCAGATTTAACTCCAGAATGTGTGTGCCCGTTGTGCATTTATGGTGAAAAATACTCCCCTGTCTGTGGGGATGACGGGAAAACTTATGCGACGATTTGTGAACTGAAAAAAGCTTCGTGTGTAATGATGAAGGAAATTCAATTGGTGAAAAGGCAATCGTGTGGTGAGATTCTTTTCTAATGTAATTTTTGGTGTTCAGCATACCAACCAACTTGAAAATAGAATGCTTGTTATATTTGATGCTGAGTTGCTTTTGTAGGATTCTTGTATCTGAAGAAAGTAGATTGAGCTTTTACATCCTGCACTTATGTCTCATGAAGTTGTGCGGTGATTTTTTTGAGAGCTATAGTAACATAGCTTCCATCTGTGTACAATAGAGTTCGTCTTCGTGTCAACTCTAGTTTTGTTTTGAATTCGTTTGCTGAGCTATGTCCTGTCTTTATCACAGTCTTCCAAAAGTCATTTGAACGTAGCAAGAGCAGACGATTAACTAATATCGCCTTGAAACCAAGCTATTGATTTGCTATCGCTTGGATATACTGTTATTTTTGATACAAAAAATGATATCTTTGCTATCAAAACAAGCTTTAGATGATGCTAGAAGTTCATCTGTTACTCTTGAACACTGTTTAAAAATTTTGTACGAGTGAATGCATCTAGGTGAGAATAAATGATACATATAGTTGTTTATTTGTTGCAATTAATTTATAGTTAGAGATGGTTGTAGCACAATTAGAAAATTCACTCCAAACCATAGAATTTTGTGTTAATTTCCAACTCAGGTCTGATGCAAAAGCTGAAAAATTTCTCATGCTTTTGTTTTTAAAGATATTGTTGTTCCTCCTATTATTCCTGTGTTAAGCTCTTGCCATTTTATGTTAGGTGTTCACGACAAGGTTGACATTGTCTTTGGCCTTGACGGCTCTGATGGTGTATCCCATCCATCTTTTGAAGCACAGAAAAATTTTGTTAAGGGCACCCTGAAAGCCTATAAGCTTGCACCGGACAAAACACGTGTTGGGGTGTTCATGTATGGATCTAAAGCCTTGAAGAATGTTGAAGTTGAAGAAGGGGTTTCTCGGTCAGCGATTGATAGTGAATTACGAAACGCAGGATTAGTTAAAGGGACTCGAAACATAACTAATGCAATACGATTTGCTGGATCTGACATGTTTATTGACGCTGCGAGCAGGAGCAAAAAGAAGCTATTAGTAATGATTCTTGTTGGTAGACTTGGAATTGAAGGAGACAAAGATTTGAAAACCTCCCTGGATGAATTGAAGAAGCAAGGCATTGAAATTTTGTTCATCGGAGTTGAACAGAGTTTTCATGATAAAAGATTGTTTGAAGCAATAGCGAAAGACACGGTAATGCAAGTCACCAGCATGGATCGCATCAATACAAAATTAACTGACGTTGTGGAAGCAAGTGAAAAGCTTGCAGGTTGGCATCTTTACAATTTTGCAAAAATGATAATTAATTGATAATTATGCTATTGGCATTATTGAAATTGTTTTTCTGTATTTTTTGCTATAGATTTTTCTCTTTGCTTCTCTTTCGGAATGTTTTGACCATTCGTTTGAACCTCCAATTATCTTTTAAATTTGAGCTAAGTTAATATCTTAGTAGTAGTATATTAGTAAATTGCGTCACGTCGTCTTTTTATTATAGCAAAACCACTGCGTTTGGATCTTGGCATCATATTTGAATCGAGTAGCAACAATTCACAATCAGCATTAGCTATGCAAAAGAATATTGCCAAGAAAATATTAGAGAAGTACAACGTCTCCCCAACTGGAGTATTGGCTGGTGCTATTCTCTTTGGTGCCGATGCAAAGGTTGAATGGAAGATAGGCCAGGCAATTGACTTATCTTCTGTTAATGAAAAAATAGATAAACTGAAGTTAGCAAAAGGTGGCAGTAATTTAGCTAGAGCATTGCAAATGGCACGTGATGAGTTGCTCCCTGTATCAAAAGGAGCCAGAAGAAATGTGCCAAGAACTCTCCTAGTTTTTATCACTGAAGCGATAGGCAGGGTTAAAAGTCTTGACGATGTCTCCAATCAGCTGAAAAACGACGGAGTTAATGTGATTGTCTTGGTTGTTGGTTCAAAAGTTAAGAAGCAAGACCTTGCCGGTATTGCAAGTGATCCATCAAAAACGATAGCACTCAAAGATCCTATCAAGGACCTAAGCGATGTAGTACCAGCAGTTGCCTTGAAATCCATACCAGGTATTCTTTCTAACTTATGCAATCCATTATATCTTCATTCAATTTTTATTTATTTTCTCAATGATCCGCAGTTTACTCTGCTTAGGTCAAGTACCAAGTCGTAGCTCACTAAGAATATATTTAAGTATTTTCAAAATTCGTATGAAAAATAAGGGAGTGTTCACACTAGGAGCAAAATGGCGAAGCGAAACGAATAGATACCTGAGAAACACTGTGGCGGCTCCATTTCACTATTCCTCTGACGTCATGTTTCAATTGTTTGCATCGCTTCACTTCTCTATTCGCTCATAGTGTGAACTCAGCTTGGCATTTAGACGTTATGCATGATCCTTTGTGTATGTTATTGTTTATTGGTTACAACTCTATAATCCCCTAGATCCATGCTTGGAGCGAGTTTGTGCCTTTCACAGCACTTGTGTACGAAGTTCCCTTTCTTTCTCTGAGTGTGTCTGCCCGTTATGTTATGAAACCAACCAGTACTCTCCTGTTTGTGGTGATAATGGTAGAACTTATGCAACTCAGTGTGAGCTGGAGAAGGAATCTTGCCAGCTACAGAAAAGAATCAACTTAATCAAAGATGATGCTTGTGGTAACTCTTTACTATTATCTTCACTCTTTCTTAGAATCCACGTTTCAGATATTTCATGATAATTTCCTTTCGATACTAAGTCATTTTTAAAAAATTTATCCAATAGCACACTTTATCACTATGTAATTTGCCATATATGTAGATTGGCTGATCGTGAGATAATCCTCATCTACTCTCCACATCGAGGCTCGCTGTGTAGAGCAAAGCTAATTACGTTCTGACAAGAGATATCCTCCTATTGGCTATTCCTATCCACTTTTGACAGTAAATTAAAAAAGAGCTATATCACACCCCCACGTGAACCACATCCTCATTTTTTTACAACATGATTTATGTCAATAATTAGTTATTGGATTTTCTGCGATATGTATGTTTTACCAATGTTTCAACGAGGAAATGGCTATTTTTGATGCTCAGTTGTTTACTTCAGTTTATGATTTCAATTTCATCTCCAATTTCATTTCATTCGTAGGTATATCAGAGAGACTGGATGTGGTCTTTGCTCTGGACAGCTCCAACTTAGTCTCGAAAGCATCTTTCAATAGGATGAAGGAGTTTGTTAAAGGAATTTGTAGAGGATACCAAATAGCTGCAAATCAAACACGAGTGTCTTTAGTTACATATGGAAATAAAGTAGTCAGTCCCTTGAGCTTTAAAGATGGTGTATACAGGTCAGTAGTAGAGCAGGCTTTGTTTGAATTGAGCCCCATTGGTGGCAGAAGGAATGTGCTGGATGCTTTAACTTATGTTGCTGAGAATCTGTTTAAAAATGGCCCAGGTGCGGGAAAGCTGCTTGTTTTAATTGTTGGTGGTGTAGAGTCTGATCTGAAAGATAATGGCTTGAAGTTGAAGAGAGCAATTAGCGATTTGAAAGGGCAAAAAGTTGAAACGATTATTGTTGGAATAGGAAAAGAAGTAGGTGATAGTATAAGCGGTATCACAAAGCCAGAAAAGACAATTGTTGTTGATGACGTCAAGAATCTTAGAACTTCCTACTCAAAAGTCATGGATGATTCTGCTAAAGTAGCTGGTATTGTTCTTTTCTTACTCCTTGATATTTGCTACTTATACTTATATCACAAATTGTTATCAAGTTTTGTATAGAGTGAAATGAATATTATGAGTTAATGGAATCAGAATAGTTGCTTGGGGGTATTTATGGTAACTATTTTATTACAAGTGCTAGCAGGTTCAAAGAGCTTCTTAGTATTCAAGAATACTACACCTAGCAACAGCCCATTGAACTTTGATAGAGAATAGCATGCGGGTTGTTTCTGTGTTGTTACAATATAGTTCATTATATGCCTTTGTTTCTTTAATCAATATAAAAGTATTCTAAATCAGAAAAAGTTAGCACATTACCTAGATAAGACATAGCCTATCTTTCGTTCTGCTTAAATTGTTGATTAGAATTTGCCTATTGAAGTTAAGTTTAACAAAGTTAAGCATTTTATCTAAAATTTTCCCTTCCCCACAGTGAAACCAATCCAAGTTGACTTGGGTTTTATTTTTGGTGCTGATGGAGCTAATGCCGATCGAAGTTTCAACGCTGCTAAGGATCTTGCTAAACGCATGGTCGAGAAATATGATATATCAAAAGATACTGCAGTAGTTGGTGGCATTATCTATGATGATAGTGCTAGACTTGTATGGAGATTTGGCGATACAAGTGATGTGAAAGCAACCGTATCTAAAATTGAGGAACTTGCGAGGAGTAGAAGTGGCAACAATTTGCAAAAAGCTTTAGAGATTGCACGGGATGATCTTTATAATGTGGAAAATGGGGCAAGAAGAAACATCCCAAAAACTCTTGTTATTTTTGTTGATGTTAACCCAACGGGAGGTTCATTACCAATAGTTGCCAAGGAGTTGAAGCAAAGCGGTGTCAAAATTGTTGTTGTTGCTACAAGCTCCGAAGTAGATCCTGCAGTTGCTAAAGGAATTGCAAGTGGCAAGGCTCTTGTTCAAACACCAGATTTAGCAAGAACACTAAACGAGTCCTTTGACGCGGTCCTTTCCCATTCAAAACATGGTAATTTTCAAAATCAATGCAAATTTTTACATATATAACTTTTTTTTCCTGGCCTCCATATTTTAGTTCTTTGTGCCAATTCTGCAATGTTGTGCTGTCACTAAATATTATTAATTCCTGCTGTATGATCCTAAAAGCCATCTTCTGCTTACGGTTTTATAAAGATGTGACATGGTATCTTTACTTTTGGAAAGTGCCCATCAATGATTGAGTTCGAGAGTATTGCCACTCAAGTATTTTTCCCTTTCCATTTATTTATTTTTTAGCTACATTCAGTACTTTAAGCATAAGGCAATTTTTAAATCTGTATTTAATAAAGTCTTTAGTTGGATGGCCTTATCCTAAAGAGATACTAGCTTAGCACCAAAGATGACTCACTATTGCTGCTCAGCCCCCTCAGTTTTGTTGTTAGAGTTAAAGTGAATCACATTGTCGTTACCTTGAATATTCTAGATCCGTGCAAACAGCTAGTATGTGAGTTTTACAGCAAGTGCAACAGAAAAGCTGATGATACTGCAGAGTGCGTTTGTCCATTGTGCAATGATGATAGCTACGTTCTCGTATGTGGTAGCACCGGTAAGGTTTATGCGAGTCAATGCGACCTTCAAAAAGCTGCGTGTAATCAGATGATGAACATCGAGGCAGTTAGCAAGGAGGCTTGCGGTATGTCATGCTGTCATGCTATTTTGCAAATTTCTTTAAATGCCCCTCGAAGTGAAGTTGTACTATGGTATTGTAAGTTCCATATAATCAAGTTGGAGTTCACTTAGGCAGTTCCTTTTTAAGCCGGATATGCCTTATAACCCTGGACTAGAGTTATTCATTCAATTTCAACATCGTTGAATTTATAGATTTAATAGTTTGCCCTTTTGTCTGCCATGGTGTAATAAAATTACTTTTTCCTAAGGTGGCAGAAATTTTATGTTTACTTAACAGCTCAAAAACCATACTCTTATAGTTGAATCTTTTCTTGCATTTCTCACTCGTTGCATTCTACATTTCATTTTCGTAGATGCAAGAAAAAGATTGGATCTCGTTTTTGCCCTTGATGGCTCCAGGTTCATTCAAACCAAATCTTTTGCCGAAGTGAAAAGGTTTGTGGCAGGCACCTTGGGAGCATATCAGATTGCTTCAGAGAAAACCCGGGTTGGTCTCATGACATTTGGTGGTACCACCGTAGCCAACTTAGGACTATCAGACGGCATTCATAAGTCTATAGTGGAGCAAGGGATCTTTGACATGTCACCAGTTGGTGGAAGCAGAAAATTAAGTGATGCAATAGTGTTTGCAGACAAGAATATGTTCGGAGAAAATCGAGTTGACCGTGCTGCCAAAGTTATAGTCTTTTTCATTGCTGGTTCCAGTTCAGAAGGATTTCCTGACAGTGCTGCAAAAGCTTCTCTGGATGCATTGAGAAAAAGAAATGTGACGATTATGGTTGTCACAGTTGGAAAAGAAGCAGTAGGTGAAGAGTTCAAAAGCTTGGCGAAAGGCGATAGGTTTATTAGAGTTCCACGTTTTGGAGATCTAAAGCAAGCGTTGCCAGAGATAGTAGAAGAAAGTAACAGAGCCACAAGTAAGTATAGGACCTTTTATGCATCAATAGAAGCATTTTTATTTTTTGTCAGAGGAAATAAATATTTTGATATTCATATTATTTGAAGTTATTTTCCTATTATTCTTATCAATAAATCAGAAAGCTGCTAATTTTGCTACAAGCTCTCTGAGTTCAATTTTAGAGATAATATATCTCTATATTCGACTAGGTTTTGTTTACTGCTGTGTTGTGTCCCATTGAGTATTGGAGCTGTTGTGAAAACCAACCATAGAGATAATATTTTTGAGTTTATTAAGTATAAGATTGAAAAATATTCTTTGACTTCTTGTACTGTTTCTTGGGTAACAAGCCCAGTTATTTCTGCTGTTACTGATTTTCTTCCCCGAAGTTTGACTCATATCATTATTGTCTTTGAAGTTGCTATTACATGCATATACAGTCCATTTTTTAATGCAGATCTCACACATATGTTTGAATATCAAATTGTATTGCTCTCCATCATAGAAATAGCATTAGTAGAAAGGTAGATACGAAAGTATCGAGAGAAAATCAGGACAGAATTTTTCTAGAAATTGCTTGCATTGACATAGAAAATCTCTTCTAGGTAAGCCTGTAAAATTAGACCTGGGATTTATTCTTGGAACTAGCACACATATCTCAGAAAAGACACTTGAAACGGAAAAAGACATAGCAAAGTCAATTGTGGAAAAATATACAATATCATTAGATGATACATTGATTGGTGCCATTGTGTATGGCGAAGGTGTCAAAATTGCTTTCAGAGTTGGAGATGTTGCTGATAAACAGGCTACTCTAAAGCAGATCAGTAAAATCCAGCAGGACAGTCGTGGAAATAACGTATTGCAGGCTATTGAAATTGCCCGTGATGAATTTTTTGGGTTTGAAAAAGGAGGTAGACATGATGCCACCAAGTCTGCTGTTGTTTTCATTGATGCTGGCCAAGAAGTTGACCCAAAATTTGGAGAGGTATCTAAGCAACTGAAAGAAAGAGGTGTGAAAATAGTTTTTGTTGAGATTGGATCATTTGTTGGTAAAAGGGCTCCCGCAAAAGATGCGTTGATAGCCTCAAATTTGGGAGGCTTAAATCCAGTCGTCGATCAAATCACGAATATGATTGAGCCAGGTATGCATTATTAGGCTTCTCCGTTCTGCTTCACTGCTTTCTTGTAATTCATTGTATAAATCCCTGGAGTTGAGTCCTTATATCTTGCAGTGACTCTTAGCTAATGCAAAGATCTACTTTATTGAATACATTTAGTGTGGTTGCTATGTATCCTTCAGTTAGGAGGTTCTAAACTTGTTTCCTGTTGGCCTCGAATTGGTCTATTTTGGACTGGTTTGGCGCCTGTTGGGCCCCGTCTTTGGGGGGGGAAGATGTTGGGCTATAGGGGCTTGATGGAACAATCTAAATAGTGGCTGCCGAGCACGATCCCAGGGAAGGGCAGCTAGTTAGATTTACTTCAGGCAAATGTATTTACTTCTTTTCCTAATAGGACATAATGCCTAATTAACTACTTGCACTTGTGTAATAGCCAGTGTCCGGCAAAATTTTTGCTGACTTCGGGTGCAGCTATCTCTGCCTACACCTGCCATCCCAGGAAAATAAGAGACTTAAGAACGTAGTCATGGCTGTCTTAGACTGCCTGCTAGGACTGAAGCTGCATGCAGGCGGCGCCATATGCGCTTGTTTCTTTGCCCGACCCTAGTAACAGCTTTCCCGAACTCTTTTTGAACAGATCCATGTCAGGATGTTAAGTGTGAATTCCATAGTAAGTGCATCAAACGAGTTGATGGAACAGCTACTTGTGCGTGTCCTGTTTGCAATACGGACTTGGCATTTAAGCCAGCATGTGGTGATGACCGTGTTACATATGCAAATCAATGCGCTTTGGAAAGACAGTCTTGTTTGACGAAGAAAATCATAAAAGCTACAAAGAGTGGATCTTGCGGTAAGTTGGAAGTTATAGCAGGGTGCCTTAGCCTATGTTGGGACGATGTTATGGTATTATGCTTCGAATGTAACGGTCAACCTTCTGCGCTGTAAGGTAGTTGCGGTCCTTTACCCCTAACTATCAGCTATCTATTCGAATGGACTAAGATGCTGGGAAACATGATACTGCTAGGATGATAGATATTGGCTCAATAATAGAAAACTAAGAGAACTACGTAAATAATTAGTAACTTGCCTTTCGTACTTTACAAGTAATTTCTAGCTATATCGCTGATTGCAAGTTACATGAAGTCATTTGGATCTAATCATTAATTAGAACTGTTGCTTTGTGTAATGCGTTTGCACACCTTGGAAAAAATTTTTTAGAGTAGATGTGTTTATCGTCACCTGATCTTGTATACAAAATGGCTGCTTGCTCTTTTGCCATGAGCTAATCTAATGCAGAGTTTTGTTGTAAGTCTTTCATTAAAAATGTAAGGCTGGTACTTATTTTTGCTAATGCAGCTTATTTGCAGTGGAAAGTTTTGGTCACTTGCATTTAATTCATTATGTTTTCAGGCATAGAAGGAAAACTCGATATACTTTATGCAATTGATGGTTCACAAACAGTTGATACCTGGACATTCAGTAAAATAAAAAGCTTTCTAGAGAAAGCCATTTCATTGCACAAGATATCTCCCGAAATGGCAAATGTTGGCTTAGTTGTATTTGGTGGTGATAAGCCATTGATCCCACTACATCTGAGCCGTGGTAACTCAGAATTGGCTGTGCAGAAAGGAATCATGAAGGCAGTAAAAGTTGGTGGCAGACGGCTGATTAAAGCTGCTCTCATTGCTATTGGAAATGAATTTAAGATCCATAGTATAAGGAATGGTGTAACGAAGATGGCCATGTTGTTGACAACAGGAGAAGATGAAAGTCTAGCTAAGCCGGAATATAGAACCATACTTAATGATTTGAAGGCTGAAGGGGTGAAGATCTTCATGATGAATATAGGAAAACCATTATTGAACAGCACTTTGGATGAAATTGTAACAGATCTTTTTGGCGGTGTTAAGAATGTGAAATTATCAAAGGATCCCCAGAATGCACTTGGTCTTGTAGAAAAAGCTATAGCAAATGAATCATGTAAGTTTGATTCCATGTTAGTTACTGTGCAACTTGATACTTGATTTTACCTCCGTTTCCCCCAATTCCTTGGGGCTTGGAGGGTGTCTCTGAGAGGACTTTAGCTCTGGCATGAGCATTTAGTACCGGATACCCTTCCTGGTGTCACCAATGGCCTGTGGTGGACCTTGAACCTAGGACCATGTTTGTCTGAGTCGAGTGCATTACCGCTAGACCACGGCTGCTCGAGTTACTTTGCAGACAATAGTCATTACTTACTTGAATTTTTTTGGAACAAGAGAAATGTTCTATCGCTTACTTAAAGAATAAGCATCTATGGTATTGCACATTCTATAGATTTCAGTTTTCTATATGATCTTGCATACATGTGTCAAAAGCCCTGTTGCAAGTACTTTAGAATTTATTAGAATCTGGAAAAGATTTAGTGAAAATTCCTTTCTTTTTCGTGAAGTATTAAATTTGCTCATTCTTCAAATATTACTTATGTATGGACTATATTTTCCCAATAAACTTCGCTGTTGATCGCAGTTTTTGTTTTATTTGATTCAACATATATGATGTAGTATTATACATGTATAATTTACCAAATGGTTACTGACTATCCGGCTGGCCGGGTATTCCGGTATCGCATCTATGATTTGCAAAAAAGCCGGTTCCAGCTGGATTTATATATTAAAATGCAATATACCCCTGACAAATAACACAACTATGATATTTTGACGTTTATGTTGAATCAAATAAAACGAAAATTGCAATCAAAAGTTGAGCCTTCTAGAAAATATAGAAAATGCCTCTGTAAAAAATTGTAATTTCGATATGCACATATCGGGAAAGTGATGCTGCAAAGATAATCATTTTCGAAATGTCATGAAGTGGAAAGCAGTTTTCACTTGTATTTTTTTCTGTTTAACTACTACATCATAGTAGTTAATGGATACATGCTGTTGAAGTGTAATATGCGGTATCATATTTCATACCTTTAATATGCAATACTATGCATTGCACTAGCTCTAATCATTACCATTTTCAACACTGCTTAATATTGTCATTTAATTCCTTGTAGCCAAAAATGTTCCTGTTGACCTTGTGATTCTACTTGGATCTTCTTCATCAAGAATTTTTACTGAGCAACAGCAGTTTATATATTCATTGTTAGATAAAATCAAAATCTCACAGGAGTCAACTCTCGTTGGCGCAGTCCTTTATGGATACCCACCGCAAGTTAAATGGAGAATTGGAGATAGAATGACTAAAGAAGGGACAAAGCAATCGGTGTCTGCTTTGAGGAAACCAAGAATCAATAGCGATCTCTACCAAGCATTAACACTGATAAATGCTACGTTTTTGAATACTGTTGTAGGTACAAGGGCAAATGCACAGAAGAAGATTTTAATGTTTGTTGAAGATAATCCAGTTGGAGAGCAGTCTAGAATGGAAGCTCTAGCAAAATCATTAAAGGATAGAAAAGTAAAGCTTGTCATTGTTGCAACTGGAAGAAATGAAAGCAAACCACCTTTGGATGTATTTGCATACAATCCAAATTCTTTCTTTGCTCCAAAAACGTTGAAAAATCTGAAGAAGATGCTAGAACCAGTTTCTTCAGCACTACAATCAGGTTTGAAATTTGTTCATCTTTCATTTGAAAGTATCATTAAGTCTGAACTGCAGATAATGAATACCATTTTACTCATACAAACTTAATCAGTCAAACAGTTAATTTTGTTTTTTGCAACATTTCGAAATAGCAGGGGAACAATGTAGTTGTTGATAGTGATTAGGTAGTCATTATTTATTAATTTTTGAATTCCAATTTAATTTGCATTTGAAATGTAAGTTGAATAGCGCAAAATATTACCAGGAAAGTCAATACTTTAACAAATTTTTATTCATTGCATTATGGTATTTTAAGATTACATTTTTTACATGCCCTTGCCCAACTCTAGCTTTCATAATTGCTAGTTATAATTTCACGATTGGCTTCAAATGTTAAACAGTCCACGTAAGCATTTTACGTCCTCTTATTTTCGTTTTTTAGATCCGTGCTGGAATACAACCTGTTCCTTTTACAGCAAATGTAGTCAAACGCCAGATAGAAGGGCTGAGTGCCTATGCCCCACTTGCGCTGAGGTATACTCACCCGTTTGTGGTTCTGATGGACTTTCATATGCTAGCGATTGCCATCTTAGAGCTTATGCCTGTTCCAGTGGAAGAAACACTTTCGTATCACAAAGTCAGCCGTGCGGTTAGTATATGTATGTTCATGCTGTATAAATGCATAGGCAGGTTTCTTATATCCTGTCTTTGCCTTCATTGTGTTGCGTCGCTGTGTCGGTAGGTGGCTGAACGCTCATTGCACTTCCTTGAAGTGCCTATTCATCAGCTTTTTAAAGATTTTCAAATTTTCCTTTTCCGCCCCTTATTTGCATCTTGTACTAGCATAACTAGTCAATGATAACTGTTTTTGTCTTAAATTAGGAGTTAAAAAGAAAGCAGACATCATTTATGTTATTGATGGTTCAGGCACAGTGGACTCTACGACTTTCAGGAGTATAAAGAAAATGGTTCACTCTTCCTTTGACTTATTTAATATTTCCAAAGATGCAGTAAATATTGGCCTTGTACAGTATGGGGAAACTGCAGAAATTGTCTTGAAACCAAAATATGGAATTTCCAAATGGTTGGTAAGAAAATATACCAATTCCTTATCAAGACTTGGTGGACCAAGGTTTATTAACAAAGCATTAAGTTTAGTTCGCACGGAACTCATTGAGAAGCCTGGAGAAGTTCGACCGAAAGCAAAGAAAGTTATTGTATTGATATTGACTGGGATGAATGCAGCTGCAGGTGCACGTGACCTCATAGCAGAAGCTCATAGGCTGAGAAGTAGGAGGGTTGATATTATGGTGTTGTCACTTGGAAATATAGCGAATACTAATGAGCTTACTACTTTGGCTGATAGAAACGTTGTTAGAGTCAAATCATCTGATATGCTGCCAAGTTCCTACGGATTGTTTGAAAAGGGAATGGATGAAGTAGGAGGTATCTTTATAAGCAATTACGTTTTATTTCTTCATACGGACTTGGTTTCGTTTTTCGCAAGATTTGCATTCACAGACACGCACATTGTTATGTGTGCTTATGTTTGCTTATGTGTGCTTATGTTTGTTTCTGATTGTTTGTGTGTGTGTGTGTGTTTGTGTGTGTGTGTGTCTGTATTTATGTCTGTATCTGCCTGTGTCTGTATGTATCTATGTCTGTGTCTGTGTCTGTGTCTGTGTCTGTGTCTGTGTCTGTGTCTGTGTCTGTATCTGTGTCTATGTCTGTGTCTGTGTCTATGTCTGTCTGCCTGTCTGCATGTCTGTCTGTCTGTCTGTGTTCTGTCTATGTCTGTTTCTGTGTATGTCTTTGTGTGTGTTTAGTTGATTAGACAGGCTTGCATTCCCATATGTCCAAATTTTACTTTTGCATGTTGGTCAAGTAACTGTTGGTTGGTTAATGTTTTCTCTCCACTAGTACTTCCTATAGATTTGGATATCGGATTTATGATTGGAAGCTCTGAAGTTGGTGCAAGTAGAACTATTCAAAATCAGAAAAGAATCATAAAGCAGTTGCTAAACTCATATGATGTGTCACCTGGAAAGACTCATGTTGGAGTAATTACGTACTCCAATCCACCTTTGATAAGTTTAGAAATGGGAAAATTCAAGAATAGAAAAGGACTTTATAAGCAAATTGATGAGGTTGATGTGACAGGAAAAGGGAATTTGGCTGATGCTCTTAAGATTATTCACAATGGACTATTCTCACCTCTTTTTGGAGCTAGACCAGATTTCAGAAAAAGTTTAGTTGTGTTTGTTGATGGATATCTAAACGCTGATATAGCATTATTGAATTCAACTGGAGAAGAGCTGAAGAACAAAGGAATTAGTATGGTAGTTATCGATGTTTCGTCAGACATTGTGTCCTCTGTCTTGAAAGAAGAAAAATCACCATTTTATGACGTATTCTCCTTCCCGCCACATTTAAATGAACTTGACATCGCTTTACATCCAGTAATAAAAACTATGCAGCCAGGTTTGTTTTTTACTATTTGTGTGGCTTTGAATTATCTTTTGTATAATGCAATTTGTTTCTCCTTTCTATAGTGTCATACGGCTATATGGAGACTTGTCATTCTTTCCTTGCTGCTTATCGATTCTATTGTATAAACCTGCCTTACCTAAAAATTCACCATGTATAATTGGTATAAAAGGGAAGCGTAGGGGCGCAATCTCTGTAAATTTTTGGGAAGCATATAAGAATTATTATTCTGTTGTAGAAGACTATTGTATATGTAAAACATTGTCTAGAAATTGTTAGTTCGCAAGATATAGGGTATTAGAAATACGATGTTTACTAGACGTCATTACCGTATCTTATATAGCTGCTTAGATTAACCTCAGAGTTTCTTATAAAGATGCATGCAAGAAAAGAGTCCCCGTAGCTAGTTATGAATAGAGCCCCCTACCTATCGATTTACTTCTAAGCTGCTGCCATGCACCGTGGAAAAGCGTGGGGATGATTTTGAGGGTTGTTATCAATCTATTGCACCTGGCTCAATTCATGTAGACGTGTGTGTGTGTGATTTATTAAAAACTCATTTCATTTCATGCTTTTTGTGTGTAACCCGTTCCTGCTATTTTTTGCTGTAGACCCGTGTCATAACAAAGCCTGTCGTGGAAGTGAAGAATGTGTGCGTAAAACGAGAAGCAGATTTGAATGCAAATGTCCCACTTGCCATCCCTCTTATGCCTTTGTGTGTGATTCTGACGGAAGAACGTATGCCAGCCTTTGTCAAATGAAAAGATTTTCCTGTCTTAATAAGGAAAATATAACACTCAAGACAGAAAAAGCGTGTGGTACTTATACACGTTATTCTATATTGCTCCATCTTCTTTTATATGTTAAAAGTGTGGCATATTTGAACATATTTTTGCATAAAGAGGCAATGGGAACAGTCATCTAGCTTTGAATACACTAAGCAGCCCTTATAGTTTGATCCCAGTCTGTAATTGAAGTAATTTTCTTTCTAGATATTACTGGAGTAAGCGACATTGTATTTGCTGTTGACATCACATTTCCTCCTAAAATGTTGGGTGAAATCAAAAAATTTGTAACTAAGTCAATCAGGCAATTTAACGTAGAGGAGGGAAATGCAAGATTTGGATTGCTGCAATACGGCGCTAAACCGTTGAAGCTGATGGATTTCGGAGGTTCATCAAAAACCAGGATGAGTCTTCTTTTAGATACCTTGACACAACAGAATGAAGAGAGTGATCCAGTAAAGGCATTGCAGTTTATTCGGCCATCATTTTACGGCAAGCAGAATTTAAGACAAGATGCATTGAAAACTGTTGTATTGCTGATAAATGGAGACAAGGCCCGACTCAATCGCACAGAATTTGAGCTCACATTTAGGTCACTGAATGATTCTGGTATTAATTTTGTACTCGTAGCTATAGGAAGATCTGGAAGAATGCTGGCAGATTTGAAGGACAGAGGAAGTCGTTATGGCTTTGTACATTTGCTTGATACTGGTAGTCAGTTGCCACGGGTAATACCAGATGTTGTGAAGCCTGGAAAAAGTAATTCTATTTTACAAGTTTCTCTAGATCACAGCGTTTCGTGTATTATGACTAAATCAATTTTGTGAAACTCTGACACCCAACCTAGCCATTTACTCAGAAGCTTGTGTGTGTGTG
>WIPJ01003903.1:407042-430562 GCA_018155075.1 Cassiopea andromeda | reverse complement strand
TGTGTATATATATATATATACAATCTTCTGATAAAACACTATGAGATATATCCAAAGAAGAGCATTATTTTTCTTGTCTCTTTGCTGCAAGTTTTTGTTAATTTGCATGCAATAATATAATAAATTGAAAACAAATTTTCGATGTAGCTTATGAAGAGAGAACTAATCTTGTTATTGCTATGATTTCTAGTTCTATTCTTAATTCAATTATGTTTATCTGTTTTACCATTAAACGATTATTTTTCTATATATCTTGATTTTTAGATTACACTCCAGTCGTGGACCTTGCGTTTGTATTTGGAACCTCCCCTGGGTCTCTTGCAAGTGAGAGGTTCGAAGCTCAAAAAGAACTTGTGAATGGAATCCTTAGGAAGTATGATATATCAAAGCGGAAGGCACTTGTATCATTCATTTTAAAAGATACGCAGCCAGTTTTACGACTGAAACTAGGAGAGGTCACAAGCAAAGAAAATGTCGCAGTGAAAATTGCGTCTTTACGCAACCGAAAGCAGACGGTTCCCATGGCCTCTTTATTGGCTTTCATCAACAACACTGTATTCTCTGTAAGGAATGGTGCAAGACTGGGGGTACCCAAGTCTATTTTGTATTTTGTTGATAACAAAGATCCAGGGAGCCACTATGAGATCAGTAAAATTGCGGCAAAATTGAAAGAAGATAAAGTAAAGCTAGTATTCGTTGCACAAGGGGATTCAGTAGATACCGATAAACTGGACCTTTTGACACCTCGCAAGCCATCTGTATTCTCTCCAATGGATCTGAAGACAATCAATAAGTTTATCATCCCCATTGCAGGCGCTTTAAAACCTGGTATGCTTGCCTACTTAGAATTGATTCTGACTGAGCTTGGATGTTCATGTTTTGATATGTATCTCATTGCTTCATTGTTGCTTTGCAATTTATTCTTTATGTTCATAGCAAGGACATTGCAAACTTATTCAAAGGCCTCTCAAATGAAGTTTCTTTTGAACTTTTTGATTTTTGTAATCGCTCATTTCCTGGCTGCTGTTTCTTCAAAGAGCATATTGTCTGATGTAAATTTATAAGGCCAGAAGTAGCTGCTAATGAATTGCCAATTAGTGGCAGTTAGCTGTCGCAGTAGAGTTTTTCTTAATTTTGTAGATCACAAACATTTGTATTTTATTACACTCTTTACAGATCTTTGTCTCTCTAAAAAATGTCAAATGTATGCAAATTGCGTGATGCTGAACAGCAAAGCAGTATGTGTCTGTCCTGACTGTAGTAGGAATTCCGTCATTAGACCTGTTTGTGGTTCAAATGGTTTAACTTATGTCAACATGTGCAACTTACAAGCATCTGCATGCAGTTTTAGAAGTGAAATTCTAGTAGCCAAAGATAGAGCATGTGGTATGTATTGACATACTAGATCTCATTATATATATATATATATATATATATATATATATATATATATATATATATATATATATATATATATATATATATATATATATATATAGATGGCCTGCACTGTGAACTGCTTCCTGTTCTCGATAGTTTGACAGTAAACAGCTCATGAGGTTTATGGGAGAACTTGGATTAAAACTACGCTAGCTCATCGTTTTTACAGAAACCTTTTTATTTCCCTGTGATTTCCCTACTCTGGCACATGTGTGAGTTAGTTGTCTACATAAAGTGGAGCCATCTCACCTAAATTTCTTATCAGGATTCAAAGCGTGTATTTTCTTTACTCTCTGAAATATTGCTTCTTTAACGTCTTAGGTGTGGATGGACAATTAGACGTTATTTATGCTGTCGATGGGTCAAGAAGAGTAGATAGCAACGTATTCAATAAAATGAGAGAATTTGTACTAACATCCCTAAAAAGCTTTGTTATATCACGATCAGCGGCTAATGTAGGTATAGTGCAATATGGCGAAAAGGCCGAGGTTCTGATAACACCAAGACAGGGAACAAGTCTACCAAAGCTAAACGACGTTGCACAGAAATTGTCTAGAGTTGGAGGGGTAAGGAGAATGGACAAAGCTTTAAAACTTGTAAATTCTGAGATCATTGGAAAAGCTAGTGAGACTAGACCGGGTTCCAAGAAGGTTCTTATTTTGTTGACAACAGGAAAGAATAGTGGGGATGGATCAGGTGAATTGCCAAGGGTAGTACGCATGTTGCGAGATGAAGGTGTCGACATAATTGCTGTGGTCGTTGGCAAGAATGCTGATCCTAGTGAAGTTGAAGCCATCATTGGAAGGAGAGGAAGCTCAGTGTCGGTTGAATCTCCTAATAACCTGAAAGATGCCGTCGGACAACTTGAAGATAAGATAAAGGACTTAAAAGGTATGAAATAGTCTTTAATGCTATGAAATGATCATTATACCCAGTGATAATTGATCCTAAACTGCTTTAGGAAAATGTAATATAGCTTTTATATTACTCTAGGACATGGCACTTCAACTTCAGTGTTGCATCATCAAAAACCACTATCAAAAAACCCTACAGATTCAATATTGTGCCAGCAAGTCTTGCTTTGCTCAATACTTAACACTATTAGCTAAGAACTTTGCTCACTAGCATAAATTTTCTTTAGCAATTTTTTTGTTCATTAGTATGAATTATTGCAAACTGTTAATTTGTTTAACGATCATAACTCATCTCAAAAATTTGTCTAGCCCTCTAGAATTTTAACTTATTTGCAGCTGTAAAGCCAAGTCTCGATCTTGGATTTATTCTTGGGTCATCTGGGCATAAAGGTACTGAAATGCTACAAAAGCAGAAAAAAGTTTTAATGCGCATGCTAACATCGTATGATATTGCACCGGGAAAAACTCATGTTGGAGTGACTCAAGTAGGACAATTGCCAACAATTCCCATCAAACTTAGTGACTTGAATGATTTATCAACCCTCAAGGCTGCCATTGCTGATCTTCGTGTTGATGATGCTGGAAATCTCATAGATGCATTACGAGTGGCAAATGATCGAATGTTTTCAAGAGCATATGGAGGAAGGCCAGACTTTAATAGAAGTCTAGTAGTTTTTGTCAACGAAAATGTAGATGAGGATTTGAAAGCACTGGAAATTGTTGGGAAGCAGCTGAAAGATAACAATGTTATTGTTGTCGTAATTGGTTTAAACGGGGAAGTTGCAATTGACAAATTGAAAGCGATTTCAACACCAAACCATGTATTCTTCATTTCACCGTTGCTTGATGAGCTAGATACGGCTCTATATCCTGTTATCAGATCAACATATCCTGGTATGATGTATTTTGCATAACATTTGCTAGCGTATATCTGAACATTACTTTATTTAAATGATTTGAAAATAGAATCTGTATATTTTTGACATACCGGTGGCTAACTTAACTCTCAAAAGCAAATGATTGAATTTTCTTCAATATTGATTCTCACAAGTCTTTTTCCATGCTTAGAAATATCATTCTTTTCCTTCATAGCAAATATCCTGCTAGGCAAATACACTTTTTATAGCATTTTGCTGCACATTAGACTCATCAAAATCTTGGGATAGCAGATTTCAGTCTATGCCATTGCTTACAAAATGGTCTTCAAAATGCTTCATCTTCCCACTTTTTTGTATTGGTAGTTATTATAGTGATTGCTCTACTTTTGAATGTTTGAGTTTCTTATTCGCTTTTTAATTGGAACCTCATGCAGATCCATGTCAAGGAAGTAGAAAGTGTCACAGTAATAAAGTTTGCTTGAGACGTTCAATCAGTTCTCACGAGTGTGTGTGCCCAAGCTGCCGTCCTCAATACCAATTGGTTTGTGGAAGTGACAATCGAACATATTCAAGTCCCTGCCATTTGAATAGATATTCATGCCAAGACAAGATTTCGATCACACAATCATTGAACAGAGCATGTGGTAAGGAAATACACAATTTTTATGTAAAGAAAGTGTATAAGAATATTATGGCTCAGAATGTTTGATAGTTAAAAATAGTTTAAGAATGACGCATGGCTCAAGCTCAATCAAGACTTAAGTTTTATGTATTCAAGTTATAGTACTGTTTGTAGATGAACTTTTGCACTATCGATACAATATTTATTATTCTGCTCCAGGTTTGTTTTACTTTATAATGAAGCAAAATAGCAGCAAAGATTTTAATATATTCTTTTGATTTTCGGATATCGAGGCTCAACAGAAAGTTAGGTATTGTTATAGAAAAAAGTGTGTACGCATCTAATTCTCTAAATCATTTTTGGACCGCCATGCAACAGCTTAAAAATTCTTGTGGTGCAGCAAACTGCTCTTTGGATTTAGGAACCCTGTTATATTATGCAAAATGATACACTGAAAATTCATATGAGACTTCACCTTTGTTACATCAGAAGAGGGTTATAACCATCCTTTCAACCATGTTACATCATAGTAGTCATTATGCATGATAAAGAGTTCAGGGTGTACTTAAAATACAATGGAAACCTGGAGACGAAGATAACAGTTAAGAATATCTGGGAAAAGTTAGAGAAAGTCCTTGAAAAAATGCATATGTCAGGGAGAAATCACAAAAAGTTGTTTCTGTATGAATTGATCTTGTTGCTGCATTCTTGGAAGAATTTTAGCAATTTTCAGAGATGAGGGTGTAGATTGAGAAAAAAGTAAAGATTTAATAGGAACTTTTAAAAGACACTTGGAAAAAGAAACGGTTTAGAGTTCAATCTTAACTCTAATGATAGCTCCTCGCTATTTATGTATTTAAAATTCGTGATTTGAGCATATATCACTGCAGGATGCATGTCATTATTTTCCAGCCATAAGTGGAGAAGCAGATATCAGTTTTGCCGTTGATACTTCCTCGAGAGATGAAGTGCTAAAAATGATTGGGACGTTTATTAGAGAAATGGTAAAGCCGCTACCTGTTGAAACACAAACTTCTCGAGTTGCCCTTGTTGAGTACAATTCTGAAGCAAGTGCAAAGCTATTCTTTACAAACTCAAGTAAATCTACGTTATCACTGGTGATAGATGCACTCGAGAGCAAACCTGGACCTAGTGACGTCATATCAGCTATTAATTTTGCAGTGAAGAAAATTTTCTCACCAAGTATGACTCGCCCAAAAACCAAGAAGAGTTTGGTGCTGTTTACTAACGGGGAAAATCCGATTGGGAACTTTGAAATTCTTAATGGCAAATTAAAGGAGCTGAACAATTCTGGCATCGAGTATATTATTATGGATGTGGGTAGGGAGCCTGCTATTGGTCAGCGCTTGAAGCATATTGCGCAAAATCATGGCAAGATTGCTATTATTAAAGATGTACACAATATTCCGGAAGCAATGCCTGACATCTTACAGCTTGCGAGAATTCGTAAAGGTGCGGCCTTTCTTTTTTCCTCACAGCTTTTTCCAATTTGATGAAGCAACGCTTTTTCACATGTGCCTTGTTTTTACATGACATGCAGCTTTTCTTTGTAGACCTGCATCAGTAGCATGAAAACTACTTTCCATAACTCAAACCAAATTCTATCCAATTTTTTGTTTAATGTGCGTAATTGTTGTTATAAGGCTAGTTTTTAGAGTCATTGAGCAACTAGTGGAGAATGGAATATACATACTCTTTATTTGGAATATAAAAGTTATAAGCAGAATCATGAAAACAAAAGGAAAATAAAGTAATATTTTTGTCCGATTTTTGTAGTTGACGGAGGTTACAGTCGTTGGTCAGAGTATTCTTCTTGTACGAAATCATGCGGAGGAGGCACAAAGGAAAGAAGAAGAGAATGCAACAATCCGTCCCCAGAAAATGGTGGCAACAATTGTTCCCGATTGGGTCTGGCATATGAAGTCATTGCTTGTAATGTACAGCCTTGCCCTGGTGAGTAGCAAAAGTAATCAAGTAGAAGATAAAGGGGTCATACATTCATGATGTTTTCTAACATTCACAAGTTTTTACCCCCTCCTCCTTCCTTTTCAGACATGGTCTTGAAGCTGTAGACCCCCCAACCCCTACGAAGTTTAACTTGTGTTGCTCCTCAATACCCCCAATGCCCATAATCAAAACGACGAATTGTGATATTTGATCAGTCATATGGAATATAATTCAGAGTATGCATGCCATGACTAACAGTAGCAGGATATGTCTTCATAATTGTCGTCCAAACGCCTGTTCTCCTCAATCTCTTAAAATGCGTTACTTTGCAGTATTTGAAAAATTTAGAACTTATTGCCAAATGATATTTTGAACCCCCTTAGATGAAGGGGGTAGTGTTACATGTTCTGTTTTAACGTATGACATGTAGAAGAGAATAAATGCTAGAAAAGAGCCGCATCTAAATTCTCACATACCTTCTCTCTCTCTGCAGCATCTAAAAATTTCTTGACCTCAATCCTTTTTGCCTACATCATATGTGTGTGACCCCAAATATAATTTCTTGTTTCCTTCTTATTATTCAATCTGAATTTCATTATGTAGTTTCACATATTGAGCAATATAGTCCATCCTATACTGATCATGCCGATTTTCCTGTCAGATCCCGTTGATCTAGCTATCATCCTTGGATCTTCTAAGCCAAATGCTGGTGAGAAGCTCAGAGCACAAAAGGCGTTTGTGAAAAAGATTTTTAACAAGTTTGATATATCAAGAAAAGCAATGTTACCTGCATTTGTTTCTCTTGGACCTGTTCCAACAGTTGTATCAAGAATTGGAGAAGTTACTGACAGGTTAATGGCAGCGAGAATCATGGATGGACTGCGTAATTTTAATGACAGCAGTGATATGTCTAATGCATTGATGTTGGTGAAAACTTATGTTTTTTCAACGGATCAAGGTGCTAGGCTTAATGTTCCAAAATCGATGTTGATTTTTGTTGACAAGAAGAATACAGGTGACTCAAAGAAGCTTAATCAGCTGGCAGCTCAATTCAAAAAAGAAGGAACGAGGCTTGTAGTCATAGGCCTAGGAGATGAAGTTGATAAGGAAGCATTAAAGCCATTGGCACATAAAAACGGTGCCATTTTCTTCCCTCCGACGTTGGATGACCTGGGAAGGATCATTGTGCCGGTGGTCAGAACTCTTAAACCAATACCAGGTAAGCAGAGGCTTCATCAACTCACTGTGGGAGAGTTTCAATTAAATGTAGTACTAACATCTCATGTTATAAAATTAGTGCATTTGCTGCTAAGCTATCATTTTGTAGCATAGTAGATTATCCATTTTCGAAAAACTCAACATAAAATGGCGAACAAAATCTTATCTGTTCGTATTGGGCATATTAGATTGATTGTTAGTTTAAAGTGTATGCAATAACTTCATTAACTCACCATACCACAGCCTTGATTGAATTTATAGCATATAGAGGCATGTGAAGGAATCTTATTTGGGTTTTGATTGAGCTACTGCTAATGTTTTACACTACATGTATTGGTGCTATTGTTTGTAGTTTTTTTTGTAAATAAGGGGTACAGTACCTGCTAAGCAATAATGCTATCACATAGAAAGTTGCGTAGCATTCGAAAATTGTCCTCGGAGAGTGAAAAGATTTTTGCCCGTTCACGTTGAACATGGTACACTTGTATATATAGTGTGAACAATTTGTATAATTTATGTCGCAATGCTTCGTGTTACAGACATGTGTTCGAAGACAAAATGCCAGAAGTTTGCCATGTGCCAAGTGCAAGCTGATAACGCAGTTTGTATTTGTCCAAAGTGCGAAGAGATTTATTCTCCGGTTTGTGGTACAGATGGTCTAACATATGCCAGTAACTGCTACTTAAAACAAGCATCTTGCAAACTTAATAGGAATGTGAATTTTGGCAGAGATGGAGCCTGTGGTGTGTATATGTTCTAGATTCTTTCTATTGCTCTTATCAACATGGCACGATGATAAAATTTGCTTGTCGAGTAGTATATATGAGCTTCATTCTTAAGATTTCTAAAGTCAAAGAAGTCAAAGATATAAAAACTACTTCATACCTTGATTAGCCGTTCCATACTTTCCATCAAGATATTGAGCACCAGCTAAAATAGTTATGAAATTAGATACTTCGTTTTTTAGATAAGGAATTCCAATCTAGTTCATTTTACTTTCAGGTGTAAGTGAGAAGAAAGACATTATCTTTGCAATTGATAGCTCAAGTGGCGTGAATGATACCATGTTCAGAAGGATGAAAATGCTAGTTAAGGCTGCTCTTAGTAGTTTCAAGTTTTCTCCAAATGACTCGCGTGGTGCCATTGTCAGCTTTGGCTCCCAACCGCAACTTGCAAGTAATCTTTATGACGGTACAGATGCAAAAACAATGGAATCGACTATCGATCGTCTGGCTAGAATTGGCGGTATAAAAGGAATGAAGAGAGCGCTTCATATGATACGAACAGACATCATTGCAAACCCATTGAACAAATTATCAAGTGGAAAAAGAGTTGTAGTACTTTTGACGACAGGAAAGAACAGTAGTGACAGAGCAGATGAATTGATGCGGATTTCATTGGAATTAAGATCAAAGGGGGTTGAGGTAATACCTGTTGTCATTGGAAAAGAGAGGGATCAAAATAAGTTTGATGCCATAACTGGGAATAGCACAAATCCTGTATATGTCGATGAAGCACGGAACATGCCTTTAGCATTTGGTCCCCTCGAAGCTAAAGTTAGAGAAACTGGAAGTATGTGTTGCATTTCCATACATCAATGTCTTCTATTCGTTACTAGCAATGAAAATAATAATAGTTTACTTTTTAATTTTCGATGTGTTACATAAGTTTCTATCTGCAGTTTTAGCACTAGTTGACCAATGTCCTTTTCACACCGATCAAATTTTGGTAGTTTTACCTCCCTCCAAGACTATGAGTGCATAAATAGTTTTCTAGGCTAGAGGCTTAGGAGCGAATTTCCGTATCTTTTGTATCATTCACAAAGTATACAACGAGGCCATTTACACAAGACGATTCCAGTTTAGCGCTGATAACATTTTATCTTCGTAGATTTTGATGTTTTTTAGGAACTTCATTCCTATCATTCCTTGCAGACGTGTGAGACGCTGTAGATAGTTGCAAAGCTTTCGCAGCTTTTTTCTTTTCTCAATAGTAGGTGTTGCTTCTACCACTTCACGGTGCACTTTATGTAGACTTGTTATTTGAATCTGTATTTTGTAGGATAGTTATTGGTGATGAATTATATACTAGGGTTACTAATGCTTCTGATAATTCTGATCATTCGGTTCCTTGTAAGACAGAGTGCGAATATAAGGAATGAGGCAGAAGTCTAGAAATTTGATTTTGTATATTTTGTGTGTAACAAGAATTTTCACTTCTTGAACAATATAATTCTCTGCTACTAAATTCATCTCTTGTAGCTTCCAAGCCTCCTCTTGATCTTGTTTTTATCACGGGAGCGAGTCTCAAAGACACGCATGCACGATTCAAGGCACAAAAAGAAATTGTGAAGCACCTCCTTACCTCGTATGACACATCGGCTGGAAGAACTCATGTGGGGATCATCAGCAATGGGAATCCTCCCAAAGCTGTTATTGCAATAGGACAATATGACGGTGACAGATTGAAAGCAGAGATCGATAAGTTACCACAAAGAAAATCTGGATTGCTGTTGGATTCACTGAATTTCGCCAGTGATCGAATGTTTACCCCAATGAATGGTGCTAGATCTGGTGTAAAGAAGAGTCTGATTGTATTCGTGAATGAGAAAGTAAAATCCGATAAATCTGCAATGGATTCTGTGGGGAAGAAGCTGAAGAATTCAGGAATCAATGTTATTGTGATTGGTTTGGACCCAAGCATAGACAAAGAGAACATTTCAGCTGCCTTTCCTTCTAATGAGATTTTCTTGTTTCCTCTCACACTCGAAGAACTGGATTTGTCAGTATATCCGATTGTTCGAGCCACATATCCAGGTGTGGAAAGTATTTGGAATGCCGTCAATTATCTACATTCTGTTTCCTTCGCCATAGTTTTGTCCAAGATATTTGGGAGGAATTTCAGCTCTGTTTCTCTTTCATTTGCAATATCGTATTTTATTGTTGGATGCTAATGGATGATTTCTTTTGAGTAGATTTTTAATATACCTGTGTAATAATCATTAGAACATCATCATTAGAATTCAGTAGAACAGTGTAAAAGAGTCATAATGTTACATCTGTAATTAGCTAGTGTTTGAGCGTAAGCATCGCCTCTCAAGTAGTTAAAAAAGCTATACGGTTTTCAGTCAAGGAATACCCTGAATGGGTGTATTGCCTCATATCACTTTAATTAGATTAGTGATAGGCAGGTCTGTCTAGCATTATTCTCAATGTGCAGCAGGCCTCATAACATGTACTTTGTGCCTGCGAACGCAGATCTGAGAAAAATGTGCCTGCAGAAAAAATTGATTGTACTAGATGGTCAGATGCAGGTTTTGATGAAACGTGCCTTCAGACATTTAAAGCATGGCATTCCGTGCCTGCGAGCATCGCTCGCCGTTTGAGCAAGTTAATGAGCTCTATGTGCAGCTATATTGCCCTCAACTTTTTCTATTTTATATTTCAAGTATTTTCTTTGTATTTGCTTTAGCGCTGTTCCTATCATCACATGACCAATTTCTCAATATTTTCAGACCCATGTGAACCTGTTAAGTGTGACACAAACAAAGTGTGCAGCAGAAGAACGGCTACATCGTACAAATGTCTTTGTCCACAATGTAACCCTAAGTATGATTTGGTCTGTGGATCAAATGGATGGACATACGCAAGTGAATGTCATTTGAGAAAGTATTCATGCAATAATCAACTTTCCTTGAATGTTCAATCTAATGGTCCGTGTGGTAAGTATACGTGTATCTTCTTTCTTAGACTGACTTGGTTATCCAAACCCAATGGTTTTATTATAGCTGCAAACAAGATGAAGATGTCTTCAACGGAGTTCAATTTTAATCAAACTATATCAAATGTATTTTGCTCATTACTGGCCCATTGGCAATGTTTCTATTGGACACATTTGGCCACTTTTATTTTATCCTAGTGCTTCCTGAAGTATATTGCTACAAAATTGCATATTTATCATATTTCTCTTTGTGTGGAACATTCCATGACAACTTCTTTCATCGTTCTATGTAATTATTTTCTGCATCTTGAAATATGAAAATGCTCTCCTATTTAACACTGATTCTGTTAGTTTTACTTCGATAATTTGTCTTGTTTGCATTTCTCTAGAACACACTGGCCCTCTCGATGTCGTATACGCGGTGGATACAACTTCAATGGAAAATGACCTGAAAGGAGTTAGGAACCTGATCATTAATGGTATCAAATCATACAACCTTGAAAATGGAACGACTCGTGTGGGTCTACTCACATACGGTGGTGAAATGCCAAAAGATATTGTTAAATTTCCTAGTACTGACAAAGCTGGCTTCTCTTTAGCAACCGATTTAGTTGAGCACACACCTGGTGAAGGTAATATTGTGGAAATACTGAACTTGATAAAGGACTCTGTTTATAAGGAAAGCAATTTGAGAAAGAACGCTAAGAAGCTTGTTATCCTCTATGTGAATGGTAATCGCCCCATACCCAACCTGCCAACTGTTGAATCAACCCTGAGGTCGCTTAATAAATCGAATATTGGTTATGTAATTGTGATTGTTGGTAGTCTCAGTGCAGATGCTGCAAAGTTGAAAACGTCAGCTGGAAAGTATGGTACAGTTGTTCACAAGAGACGACCCGAAGAGTTACCAGATGTGTTGCCTTTTATCATCAAAGCTGGTATGCAGAGGAAGGGTAAGAAATTGTGGCATTTATCGTGCTTTAAGCTAGTTTTTCTTGTGGTGTCTGAGCCATTGTTGAGCTCGCATTCTTTATTGTCGTCTGGTTGGAGTTATTTCGAGAAGTATCGTGGGGAAAGTCTTTTCTTTTTCCGGAAATCTGATCGCCCTAGCATTGTTGAAATGCATTTTTATTTCGTTGTTATATGTCTGATACATCTCATTTCACTCTCAAGAGAAAAATTCATGTTTCAATAACTTGATTATTTGTTTATGTACTTGAAAGCAGTGAAATATTTCTGCTTTTTTAATTTGTGCATTCTATTTTCAGTGTAATATTTTGTCATTGTCCCTGCATTAACCAGGAATTTGCATTTCATTTTTTTCCAATTATTTACTGTGAATTTCATTTATTGACTGTATGAATTCAACAATAGAATTTTTATCATGCTCATCATACTGACTTTTGTAGCAGATCCAGTTGATCTAGCTATTCTCCTTGGATCTTCTAAGCCAAATGCTGGTGAGAAGTTCAGAGCACAAAAGGCGTTTGTGAAAAAGATTTTTAACAAGTTTGATATATCAAGAAAAGCAATGTTACCTGCATTTGTTTCTCTCGGACCCGTTTCAATGGTTGTATCAAGAATTGGAGAAGTTACTGACAGAGTAATGGCAGCGAGGATCATGGATACAATGAGTAATTTTGATGACAGCAGTGATATATCTAGTGCATTGATGTTGGTGAAAACTTATGTTTTTCCAACGGATCAAGGTGCTAGGCCTAATGTTCCAAAATCGATTTTGATGTTTGTGGACAAGAAGAATACAGGTGACTCTAAGGTTCTTAATAAACTAGCAGCACAATTCAAAAAAGAAGGAACACAGCTTGTCATCGTAGGCTTAGGAGATGAAGTTGATAAGGAGGCGTTAAAGCCATTGGCACATAAAAACGGTGCCATTTTCTTCCCTCCAACTTTGGATGAACTTGAAAAGATCATTGAACCAGTTTACGGAACTCTCAAACCTGGTAAGCACGATTTCATTCTTTATAAAATATTCTTGTTTGAATTGGCGGTATTTATAAAATTTTTAGAGACTTTCTCATCCATATCTCCATTAGCAAGATGTGCGGCTAGAACTCGGCTACTCCAAACAGTTGTCACTGGACAATTGATTTTTTTCATTCCACAAAAAATGGTATTGTTCCTATTAAGTTATTTTTTACCGCATAGTAGATTATCCAGCTTTTTTTTCACGAGCATTTTAAGGTGAACAATCTTTATCATTTCATTAGAGAGTTTTAGGTCCATGACGAGTACGAGTAAGAGTACCCCCCTCGTTGAATGATCCGTTGCACTTGTACTTGTTCTGTGTCTATTTGGTGTTTAGAGTCCATGACGTTAAGATTTTACTGAAACATGGTGGACGATCAGTATCAGCATTGCTATTTTCAGATGATGTAATAGAGGAAAGTGAATATTCGCTGCTTGTCCAAGATTGTGAGGAAAAGATTCCAGTTCTCTCACATTTAAAATACAGGCATGCCCACCAGACCCCGGCATATTTCGTAGTATTCGACTCCTTGAATTCCAGACGCTCTTGCATCATCATTCTCCAACTTTTTAAACTTATCAATTAATTTTTTGAAATGGTCTCGGACAGACCTAGGAGAGACACGAAACTCTGGATACTCCATGTTGGTTAAATTATCGGATATCGCTTTCCAAGCTAAACCCCTCTCTTTTGATTGTTCCTTATGCATATGCGGCTCGATCAGGAGCAATTCTTTTATAAGCTACCTGTCATGCTACTTTGTCCAAAGAAACAGGTTTCTCAGTGGCATGTTAGCGGTCATATTCAACCATAAATGTTTGGCGCATAAACTCGTTCTACAGAGGACGAGTCTTGATGATGACTCCTTCCACAGAGCGCAGATATTATACGCTGCGTTGCATCTCGTACTCGTACTCGTGGTTGTCAAGAATCTTAAACTCTCTATTATGTCCATCCAGCAGATTTAGATGAAATTTTCCCAGCTTCGATATTTCAAGTGGTATTACCTTATTCTTCAGACTTGTGCTCTACCAGAAAGTGTCAGAAGTATGCGGTGTGTAAAGTACAAGCTAATAGCCCAATGTGTATTTGTCCAAAGTGTCAAGACTTTTACGCTCCAGTTTGTGGAACAGATGGCCTAACATATGCCAGTGACTGTTACTTAAGACAGGCAGCTTGTAAGCTTAGTAGGAATGTAAATTTCGGCAAAGATGGAGCATGCGGTAAGTTTTTGTTTAGATTTTTTCTATCACCCCCTTATATTTTATTGTAAGTAGTATCATGAATTTTTAATTTATTGACATAACATAGTGATACATTTTACTTACAAAATGTTATGTTGGAGCGCCATTGTACAACGTCTGACTTACGCCTAACAATCAGTCATCAATTTTTAGCTTACTTATTATGGCTCCCAAGATTATGTCAACAGCTACTTCACTTAAACTGTGAAAGTGAACATTCCACTTCGGTAGACAGAAATTTCCTATTAATTTTGTTTTACTCTTAGGCATAAAAGAGAATACAGACATCATCTTTGCAATTGATAGTTCATATAGCGTGAATGATACCATGCTCAGAAGAATGAAAGAAATAGTTAAGGCTACTCTTGGGAGTTTCAAGTTTTCCCCAAGTGACTCACGTGGTGCCATTGTAGGCTTCGGCTCCCAACCACAGCTTGCAGTTAATCTTTATGAAGGTACGGATGCTAGAAAAATCAAATCAACTGTCGATCGTCTGGCTAGAATTGGTGGTATGAAAGTACTGAGGAGAGTACTTCGTATGATACGATCTGACATCATTGGAAATCCATTAAACAAAGTATCAAGTGGAAAAAGAGTTGTAATTCTTTTGACGACAGGAAGGAACAGCAGTGACAGTGCAGGCGAATTGGAGAAGGCTGCGTTGGAGTTGAGATCAGAGGGAGTTGAGGTGATTCCTGTTGTCATTGGAAAAGAGAGCGACCAAAAGAAGTTAGGTGCCATAACAGGAAAGAGTTCAAATCCTGTATATGTTGATGATGCACGGAACGTACCTTTAGCACTGGGTCCTCTTGAAGCTAAAATTAAAGAAGCGGGAGGTATGGCTACATTTCTATGCATTAACTTCTTCTATGTACTACTCGCAGTAAATTTTCAAACAATTGCTGTTAGTTTAGGATTGTCACATCAGGTGCTATTTGTCCAACATTCTTTTTATATACAGTAGACACCCGCTATAAGGATTTGTGTTTATAAAGTCCTTGAGACTGCAATTTCATCTTTTGAATTCTCTAAATAAGAATCCCAAAGAGACTGGAACGGATAACGGTTCTTGTATAATGGGTTTCATGCTCTTTTGTTTAAACCTTTAGGAGTAGAATCATCTGTTGTTTATGTACTGATCAATTTTTTGCTAAAAGGCACACACAGTTACTATTCCAACAGTAAAGGAATCCTTAAGACTTTTTTCAAAATTTTTTAGTCACACAACAGATTGCAAGACTAGTAAACATTGACCTAAATCTGTTCTTACAAATTTTCAAGAGCTTTTGTCCTGAAGACATTGCTAATGTGTAGAGCATGTGCTGTATATAAGAGTGCTTTTCAATTATTTTTTGCAAAGCCCTGCTCAAAGTATCAGGAAGGAGAGAGTATTTGCTTTAGTGACTATGAATAAGATCACTATCTATAAAAACTGTATAAGTATGTTTGTTCCCTGGGGTCATAGCCTGTTTGCCAGAGTCATATGTTTGGCTTGGCATCACATCGTGTCCCCCTATGGAAGTGCACGCCACTATTTGAGAAAGACTAGTATATTGGAAATTTGTTAATTACTTACAAGCTAGAATCGAGAATACCACCCTATTACTTAGGGACCTATTCAGGCTGCCTAGGAAAACCTAGGGTCTTTTATGCGGGTTTCTACTATAGGTCAAATCTCCTTAATTCTCCACTCTATAACCCTGTATTTTAACGTTACTACCATGGATTGGCTTTAAACATACAGTAACAGAATTTTAAGTCATCATAAGCATTCTTTTGCTGGATAGCAGTTGTTGGCTAAGTCTACTTTATGTTGACCTACTGGAAGATTAAATATCTAGACCAAGTATGCAGAAGTTATTGGTAGATGTCACTGCAACACAAAATCTTCTTTTAATAATCAATGCACATAGCGCATTCCTTGAGTGCTAATATTCACTTGTACTAACTTTATTCTTTATAGCTTCTAGGCCGCCTCTTGATCTTGTTTTCATCATGGGATTAAGTGGCAAAGATATGAATGTTCGATTCATGACGCAAAAAACAATTGTGAAGCACCTTCTCACTTCATATGACACTTCGACTGGAAGAACTCATGTGGGAATCATCAGCAATAGTAATCCTCCCAAAGCTGCTGTTACAATTGGAAAATATGACGGTGACAGATTGAAAGAAGAGATCGATAAGTTACCACAAAGAAAATCTGGATTGCTGTTGGATTCACTGAATTTCGCCACTGATCAAATGTTCACCCCAATGAATGGAGCTAGATCTGGTGTAAAGAAGAGTCTGATTGTATTTGTGAATGAGAAAGTAAAATCCGATAAATCTGCGATAGATTCTGTGGGGAAGAAGCTGAAAAACTCAGGAATCAATGTCATTGTGATTGGTTTGGACCCAAGCATAGACAAAGAGAACATTTCAGCTGCAATTTTATCAAATGAGGTTTTCTTGTTCCCTCCTTCACTCGAAGAATTGGATTTGTCATTATACCCCATTGTTCGAGCTTCATCTCCAGGTGTGTTATCCTAGTTAAGCTCTGCTTCCTCTGACATAGTCTTTGCAAGCTGTTTTGAAAGACAATATCAGGTTTTTTGAGTTTTGCAATTTTGTGTTGCATTGTCTGATGCCAACAACTAGTTGTTTTTCTTTTGGAAGACTCTATCATGAGTTTGGAATGTATAATGGACATTTGTAGGAAATCTGTATGAATCAGCTGCATTATCACATCTTTCGTTTGGTAGACATTTTTTCAGGATATTTTTGTGACATAAACCATGTACTAAAACTACGATGAAGCACTTTCAAGCTTTTCCGTTCTACCTTTCCCTTTTTTATGCATTTAGCATAGATTTGTTTCTATCTTCACAGAACAAATCTTTCAATATTTTCAGATCCATGTGAGTCCGTCAAATGTAATGCATACACAGTTTGCAGTAGAAGAACTCCTACGTCATACGAATGTGTTTGTCCGCAATGTATCTCGGAGTATAATTTGGTATGTGGTTCAAATAGATTGACATACGCGAGCGAATGTCATTTGAGAAAGTATTCATGCATAAATCAGCTCTCCTTGCGTGTTAAATCTAATGGCCCATGTGGTGAGTATCCATTTATCTCCTCCTTCAACGGATCTACAATCAACGACTTTCATGAAGCTTACGTACAAAATTTAGAGTTCTTGTGCTTGCTTAGAATATGTAGATACAGAGTAGAAAATTGCTCAGAGAAATTTTTTTCGATTGTTTTTGCAAGTCAAAATCGATTTTCCTTCCATGTAATTATGGTCCAGTTTTAGGTTTATAATTAAACTAACATTTCACTGTAATACTCTCTACATTGATGATTTTCTGATCTACGTTATCTAGACCATACTGGCCTTCTTGATGTCGTATACGCGGTAGATACAACTTCAATGGAGAATGATTTAATGGGAATTAGGAATCTTGTCATCAATGCTGTCAAACCGTACAACCTTGAAAATGGAACGACTCGCGTGGGCCTACTCACCTATGGTGGTAAAATGCCAAAAGATATTGTTAAATTTCCTAGTACTGACAAAGCTGGCTTCACTTTAACAACCAATGCAGTTGAGCACACACCTGGTGAAGGCAATATTGTGGAAATGCTGAACTTGATAAAGGACTCTGTTTATAAGGAAAGCAATTTGAGAAAGAACGCTAAGAAGCTTGTCGTTCTTTATGTGAATGGTAATCGTCCCATACCCAACCTGCCAATTGCTGAATCAACCCTAAGGTCGCTGAATGAATCGAATATTGGTTATGTAATTGTGATTGTTGGTAGTCTCAGTGCAGATGCTGCAAAGTTGAAAACGTCAGCTGGAAAGTATGGAATGGTTGTACACAGGAGTAGATCTGAAGAGCTGCCAGATGTGTTGCCTTTTATTATTAGAGCTGGTTTTCAGAGTAAGGGTAAGTAGAAAAAGCATTCCTGGCAAATACTGTTCAAGTTGTTTCTCAGCAATTTTTGATGTGATATTGCAAGTCTTTCCGTTATTGTACGAGCTAATGCAAGCAGCCCGATAAAACCTTATGCTTTAAGGATGGACTGTAGACGTTATGCGACTGCTGTTGGAATAAGTTGTGTATGAGCTGTTAAAATTCATTTGTTTATGCCTGTTTCTAGATCTGTTGCTAGAAATTTTATCCCTTCCTATCACAAGTATCTGTTTTTGATTTTCAATGATTGTGTTATGTTTTTCGTGGCAACAAATATTAGGCTAGAAGAATCACTCACTAGTCTTGTCATTAGTTAGAATTTTTGTTTCGTTTATTCAGTAAAATAATTCTCTTTATACTAACATATCAATGTTTCTATCAGATCCACTTGGTCTAGCTATCCTGCTTGGATCTTCTGAACCAAATGCTGCTGAAAAATTCAAAGCTCAGAAGGCGATTGTGAAGAGAATTGTGGGGAAGTTTGATATATCGAGAGAAGCAATGTTGCCTGCATTTGTTTCTCTTGGACCCATTCCAAGAGTTGTATCAAGGATTGGAGAAGTCACTGACTCGTTGATGGCAGCGAGAATCATTGATAGAATGCGGAATTATAATGACAGCAGTGATGTGTCTAGTGCATTAAAGTTGGTGAAAGATTACGTTTTCTCAAAGAACCAAGGTGCTAGGCCTAATGTTCCAAAATCGATTTTGATGTTTGTGGACAAAAAAAATACGGGTGATTCCAAGGTGCTTAATCAACTAGCCGCTCAATTCAAAAAAGAAGGAACGAAGCTTGTAGTCATAGGCCTAGGAGATGAAGTTGATAAGGAAGCATTAAAGCCATTGGCACATAAGAACGGTGCTATTTTCTTCCCTCCGACGTTGGATGAGTTGGAAACGGTCATTGAACCGGTATACGGAACTCTTAAGCCAGGTAATCAACCACTTCGTAGATATGCATCTCATAGTATCAAGTAGGTTTATGGCATATAGTAGTGTTCGGGAAAGTCTTTCTTGTATAATTGTTCATTTGCAATCAATGGAGCTTAGAATAAGTTAGTGCTAAACCTTCTCCCCTTCCTATATTGTAGTTTTATTCTCTTAAGATTAGGTAGTTTGTATACTGTCTGTTAGGCTATGATTTTAATGGATGTTTGATATTTTTCCATTTTTTCAAAATTCAGCATAAGAACATGAACAAGGAAGTTCAGCATAAGAACTGTCTTCTCCTTTGAAATTCCGGATCTAGCATTTGTAGATGAAACTTTCAGTTTGTGTCATGTAGTATTGCTTCGTGTTGCAGACTTGTGTTCTAAGACAAAGTGTCAGAGATTTGCCGTTTGCCAAGTGCAAGCTGATACGGCAGTGTGTATTTGTCCAAAGTGCAAAGAGGTTTATGCTCCAGTTTGTGGAACAGATGGTCTAACATATGCCAGTAACTGTTACTTAAAACAATCAGCTTGTAAACTTAATAGGAATGTGAACTTTGGCAAAGATGAAGCCTGTGGTATGTATTTGTTGCATATTTTCTCAATTGAGCTCTTGCAACTTTTTTTACAATCGTCACAACGACTGGGTTTAATGCCATGCGGTAATCTTAAGCTTAGCTTTCGAGAGCTTCTGCTCTATTGTCGTCCATGAGATTTCTTCTTCGGTAGAATTAAACGAAAGGCAGAGCAATCGACAGTTCACAGAAATATCATTAACTGAGCATCTTAATTTTGTGCTTCATTGATGCCTTATCCATTATAGTTATAACAAATCCACCGTGTTTTACTTTAAGGTGTAGAAGAGAGGAAAGATGTTGTCTTTGCAATTGATAGCTCAAGTGGCGTGAATAATACCATGTTTAGAAGAATGAAGAAGCTAGTAAAGGCTGCTCTTGGGAGTTTCATGTTCTCCTCAAGTGACTCACGTGGTGCCATTATAGGCTTCGGCTCCCAACCACAGCTTGCAGTTAATCTTTATGAAGGTACAGATGCTAGAAAAATCGAATCAACTGTCGATCGTCTGACTAGAATTGGTGGTATCAAAGGAATGAAGAGAGTACTGCGTATGATACGAACTGATATCTTCGCAAACCCATTAAACAAAGCATCAAGTGGAAAAAGAGTTTTGATACTGTTAATGACAGGAAGGAACAGCAGTGACAATGCCGGCGAATTGGAGAAGGCTGCGTTGGAGTTGAGATCAGAGGGAGTTGAGGTGATTCCTGTTGTCATTGGAAGAGAGAGTGACCAAAAGAAGTTAGATGCCATAACTGGGAAGAGTGCAACTCCGGTATATATCGATGATGCGAGAAATTTACCTTTATCACTTGGTCCCCTCGAAGCTAAAATTAGAGAAGCTGGAAGTATGTGTTAAATATCCGTGCACAATATTCTACTGTTTACTACTTGCAGTAAAGTTCTAAAAGTTACATTATACATTCTAATTGTCACATCAACTACTATTTGCAACAGACCAACTTCCTTCTTGTTTGGATCAAGTATCTTTAGTTCCCTCCTCGTTGTGCTCAACTACTTCACACTCTGTATGTAAGACCTTACCTTGTATGTTGTTGGCGAGTGGTATTGAAGCATCTCCTTTTGATAATTGATGCACACAATTCATTTCTTGAGCCCTATAATTCACTTATGCATTCAATTTTTTGTAGCTTCCAAGCCTCCTCTCGATCTTGTTTTCATCATGGAAGCAAGTGTCGAAGACAAGAATGCAAGATTCTTGAAACAGAAAGCGATTGTGAAACACCTCCTTACCTCATATGACACATCAGCTGGAAGAACTCATGTGGGGATCATCAGCAATAGTAATCCTCCCAAGGCTTTTGTTACAATAGGACAATATCACGGTGACAGATTGAAAGAAGAGATCGATAAGTTACCACAAAGACATTCTGGATTACTGTTGGATTCACTGAATTTCGCCACTGATCGAATGTTTACCCCAATGAATGGAGCTAGATCTGGTGTAAAGAAGAGTCTGATTGTATTTGTGAATGAGAAAGTAAAATCCGATAAACCTGCAATGGATTCCATTGGGAAGAAACTGAAAAACTCTGGAATCAATGTCATTGTGATTGGTCTAGATCCGAGCTTAGGTGCAGAGAACATTTCAGCTGCTTCTCCTTCAAATGAGGTTTTCTTGTTCCCTCCTTCACTCGAAGAATTGGATTTGTCATTATACCCGATTGTTCTAGCTACATACCCAGGTTTGTTTTCTATTTCATATCTGTTAGCCTAATTGCACTATTTCCTTGATCACAGTTTCTTGCAAGATATGTTGGGGCACAATTTTTGGCTTTTTGTCTTTCATTTTGATATAATGTGCTACATATTCCGATAACAGTAGCTAGTAACTGGTTTTTTCTCTTTTGGAAGAGAAATAAACAATTGCTGTTTTCAGAGGATTTGTTGGTATTTGCATGAAAGCAGTATAAACCAGCTGCATTATGACTTCTCTCGTTTGTTAATATTTCTCCAGATGTCGTTTTGACGTAATCATCTACCCACATTTCTATCAATATTAATATTTTTCCAGACACACTTTGAAATTCATCTATTCTATGTTTCCCTTTTTCCTATGCATTTACTATAGAGATCAGTTTCCATCCTTATATAACAAATTTCTCAATATTTTCAGATCCATGTGAATCCGTCAAATGTGATGCATACAAGGTATGCAGTAGGAGAACGGTTACGTCATACAAATGTGTTTGTCCACAATGTAACCCTAAATATAATTTGGTCTGTGGATCAAATGGATGGACATACGCAAGTGAATGCCATTTGAGAAAGTATTCATGCAATAATCAGCTATCCTTGAATGTTCAATCTAGTGACCCATGCGGTAAGTATCCTTATATCTTCCATCTTGGACCGATTGTATATATAATCAATTTGATTTTAAATATTGCAAAAAGATTAAAATTTCTCTATAGGAGCGCCATTTTTTATTTGAGCTAATTCGAAAATTCTGTCTTCAAAGCCAACTGCTTCTTTTATATTACACACAAAATGAAGATGTCTTTAAAGGAGCTCTACTGAGATTTGAGCTGTAGCAAAATGGTGACTCGTAAGCTGTTGGATCAACAGTTTTTCTATTTATGGCTTTTTGATGGCCATTATTTATTTGACAATGCATCGTGCAGTTTTTTACTACGCAATTTGCAGATTTACAATGTGTGCGTACGTAGAGGATATTCCATGTGAAGTTACCCATTACTTTCCCATGTTTGAATATAAAGTAATCTGCTATGTTATGCATATAGTGTTAACTGTACTTTGATAATGCTCTCTTTTACATTTTCTAGCCCATAGTGGCTTTCTTGATGTGGTATATGCGGTAGATACAACTTCAATGGAGAATGACCTGAAGGGAGTTAGGAATCTCATCATTAATACTGTCCAACCATACCACCTTGAAAATGGAACAACTCGTGTGGGCCTACTCACATATGGTGGTGAAATGCCAAAAGATATTGTTAAATTTCCTAGTACTGACAAAGCTGGCTTCTCTCCAGCAACCGATTTGGTTGAGCACACACCTGGTGAAGGCAATATTGTGGAAATGCTGAACTTGATAAAGGACACTGTTTATAAGGAAAACAATTTGAGAAAGAACGCTAAGAAACTCGTTGTTCTCTATGTGAATGGTAATCATCCCATACCCAATCTGCCAGCTATTGAGTCAACACTGAAATCGCTGAATGAATCAAATATTGGCTATGTAATTGTTATTATTGGTGGTCTCAGTGCACATGCTGCAAAGTTGAAAACATTAGCTGGAAAGCATGGTACAGTTGTTCACGCGAGCAGACCCGAAGAGTTACCAGATATGTTGCCTTTTATCATCAAAGCTGGTTTGCAGAGGAAGGGTAAGTAGAAATATCATTGCTGGAAAATACCTTTCTAGTTTTTTTCTTGGCAAATATTGGTTTTGTATCGTAACTTATCCGATCTAGTAGGTAGGTAGTATGCCCTATGTTTCAAGGGATTTTACAATTTCTGCACGCAGTCCGGTTCCTTTAGGGATATTTATTGTAATTGTTATTTCACTGCTATTGGAACATTAAATAATAATTTGTTTGAATTCATGGAATTATATTTCTTGTAGGTGTTTCCTGTTGCTTTTCAATAACATTTGCTACAAATACCTTAACTTTCACTGGTAGTGATAGCGATTTGCCTTTCTTAGTTTTAACTGTTATTTTAGGTGCATCACTGTTCATTCAGTCCGCTTGCATGAATCAGCAAGTTAGATATTGTGTCGGATGATAAAAGCTTTAAAGTATGTTTAAAAATGCTGCCGCTTTCTCTTGCTCTTGTTAAATTTAGGTATTATTTGTTTCCATATAAATTTCGTATATAAGCTTCAATTTTCCATTACAAAACTTTATCATTATACTAACATATCAATGTTTCTGTCAGATCCACTTGATCTAGCTATTCTGCTTGGATCTTCTGAACCAAAATCTGTTGAAAAATTCAAAGCTCAGAAGACGTTTGTGAAGAATATATTTGGCAAGTTTAAAATATCAAGGAATGGAATGTTGCCTGCATTTGTTT
>WIPJ01003903.1:360294-372241 GCA_018155075.1 Cassiopea andromeda | reverse complement strand
AGCCTTGTGATTTTCATAGGATTTTGGCCATTTGAGCTTCATTTTCTCATAAAGAAATTGCAGTCAATAAATCTGCAGAAGTAAATTACCTGATGCAATTTAAGTATTAGAAGCTGTTATATAATGCCCGCTGCGCGTGCATATCTGCAAATTAGCCTTGGAAAGACAAGAAGTGCCCCCACTTGCTTGCATGAATTGATGGCATCACATGTTACTGTGAAGGACCATGTGACCCCCTGAGGGGTGTGGTTGAATTTCAGAGCAAAATTGTTGATTAGAATGGAAGTTTCCAGAACCATTCAGAAAATGTAATGCAAGATCTTTTGATAAAGATAAATTTCTTTTCACTTGAAGTTTTTATGAATTAGCCCCCTCGAATAAGCTAACTTCGAATAAGCCCCCATCCTTGAGCTACAAATTGTTAGTAAGCCCCCCTTGAATAAGCCCCACCCAAGCATCTGATTATACCTATTTGATGGTACTTTATAATGCTAGAAAAGAAAAAGCGGTCGTTAATTGGCGAAAATTGCCTGTCCCTTAAAAAAATACCCATTTTTATGTGTGTAGCATCGAAGAAATAGTTTATTGGCAGAAAAAGTTCAACTGAAATATGACCTACTACCAGGAAAACTTTTGAGCCCCCTTCGAAAAATCCCCATTCAAAGATCCAAACAATAGACAAGCCACCAGGGATCTAATTCGAGGATTAATGGTATTGTATGAAGCTCCCATGTTTTTCTATTGTTCTATTCAATGCTTCCTTAAGTAATGGGCTATGATCGTTGATTTTAACAATTATTGATTCTTCTTCATTAAATAATTTTAACGTACTAGTTTTTCATTCATGATTTCTTTAGCTTATTTTAGACAGTTGTATACTCATCTTCAAAGGACTATCGCAGACTGAATTAAATATTTTTCTCTTTAAAGCGAGTAGCAAATGGCAAAAAATAATGATTTTTAATCTTCTAGAGATTATATCTCTGTTAGTAAGTATGTTGGCTTGATTGCACATTCAATGCAAATTATATTTTTAATGTAGCACAACCAGATGCACGTGGGTACTTTTCATTCTAGCATCTTTTTCTTTGAATTTGTAGGTGTTGGATCCTTTGCAGATGTTGTTTTTGCAGTGGACAGGTCCATTAAGGAGCATGCATTAGTTAAAATTTCAAGCCTTCTTATGGGAGCCGTGGATCAATACACGATTTCGCCAACTAATACACGTGTGGCTCTCGTACAATTTAGTAAAGATCTTGATATTTTACACCGTATGAGCATTGTTGATAGGACAGTCCTGCTGCAAAAGCTTTCACTCCTATCTTTCAGTAAAGATCATCGTGATATTCCTAATGCCCTTAAAGATATATCATCTACTGTCTTCGCAAAGCCTGCGAGACCTGGGGCAAAATTGAAGATTTTCATGTTTGTTGCCGGACCAACAGATCATTTGGACCAATCGAAAGTGAATGCCGCAGCAGAGGAGCTTAAGAAAAACAAAATTGAAGTCCAATTTGTTTATATAGGAGATCATTCAGGGAAATCATTGCTGCCTTTTGTGAAGAGTGAAAACGACATTATGCACGTAGCGTCTCCAAATGAAATTCCATTTGCCTTGGATCCTATTCTAAAAATGAACGGCGTAAAACAAGGTAGAATTTTCTTCACTTTTATGGTCACTACTGTGGCCTGTTCATTGGCTTACCGAAGGCCTTTGAATGGGGGGGAGGGGTGGTGTAGCAACAAAAATTTACCGAAAGGCTACTAAATGTCCGAGAATTACCGACGAACGATGATCGATTGCCGACGAACGATGATCGATTGCCGACGAACGATGATCGATTGCCGATGAACGATGATCGATTACCGACGAACGATGATCGATTACCGACAAGCGAGATCGCAAAGCCATTATTAAAATTACCGATGGTTTGGCAAAGTGGGGGTTATTACATCCCCACACCCTTCAGCACGCTAGTGTTCCTGTTGAATCAAAACAAGTACTTTTGGCGTTGTTTCCAATCTTGTGGTTTCTCTTTTTTTAACGTGTTTCCTTCTCCTCTACCAATTTACCTTTTTCTAAATTTTCACACATTTTAATGTCTATTTTGCAGATGAGAGGAAGCCGTGTGAGCCCTCGCTGCACTATAGCTTTGCAAACATTACAAGAAATATTATTGTTAATGATGATTCGCAACATGAAAACAGTGGAACAATCCAAGACGATGTCTCCTTCCTTGGTATTGGGTCGTATTGTGTTGCTGGAGCCCAGTTTAAGAACGGAATCATTAAGATAGATGGTGCGAAATTTGAGCCAAAGCCAAGCACTGCTGTTACCATAGCCACGTGGGTGAAGTTGGACAGAATAGGGCCGACCCACGAGCTTTTTGTCACAATCGACCCAGGCTGGACAAGACAGAGATTAAAAACAATTTACAATTTTGAAATAAATTCTGATGGATCTGTTCAGTTTACACACAGGTGAGAATGCATTGATTTATGGATAGCTTCTAGCAAAGTAGCATTATGCAGCAGCAGCAAGATATTACATGATTTTTTTATGGACTTTTTCTCGCAATAAACCCTTTTCTTCTTAGCTTTGTGTTTTTGCTATGTCCAGAAGCGTCGTGGCACCTGTAGGGTAGGGGGACAAGTTTAAAGATTTTCCGATTAAATTCGAAACCTTTATCTTTACCAACAGCACAGGTCTGAAAATTTGTCCAACAAAACATTAAAGTTTCATGAAAAACCCGACGGTTTCGAAAATGTTGGGGGCGTGGCCCCTACCCCCTCGCCACGACACCCATGGTTATGCCATGCATTACATATTAAAGGTAACGAATTCCAGTGTCCATTAAGGTAACAATATTTCAAGCCTGTGTACACCAGCAAGCTCTTCATATTGCAGAATGTATAGGTCCATGTTATTGTGGTAGATAGTAATATAATACTGTGACGATATATGGCAGGAACTGAACTAGCATATCAGCTTTTGAGTCGAAAATGAAGAACCTAATCACGTTGCCTGTTCCAAAGCACGCTGCCAACTCCTTTAAACTTTGAAGTTGCTAATCATGAAATATCTAGTCAAAAGTGCACTATTATAGATGTGTTTTAATTCTTAAATCTCCCACATTTGTACTGGAGAAATATTTCCGAATCTTTGTCTCAAGTATTTCAGCATCAGACAATTGTAGAAGCGCCAGAAGCATACATTTTTCAATAGGTAACAAAGTATTGTAACCGGATCGATAATGTCTACTTCGATTATAACGTATTTTGGATAGAAGGTACCAAATCAGCCGGTCCCGTGAAATACATTTATGTCCGAATTATACAGAGTAATATGACGATATATAGCAGGACTTACTCCAGTGTCTCTAATAGAAGGGGGAAGCAATAGAAGCGGTTGTTCACATCGGCCAATTCTTAATAGATGGGGGTGCGAATAGAAGGGGTATTCATGTCGGCTGGTTTTCAATAGAAAAGGAATGCTAAGAGCAGGTGGTTCATGCTGGCAAATTGTTTTATTAAAAGGTGAGCAATTTTCTGCGTGTTCTTATCATGATCGATTTGTAAAATGTAATAGAAGGAGGGTGTTAATAAGCAACGGGGGAAGTAAAATTCTTCTGAAATTAATAGACGGAGGCCGTCTATTGGAGACATCAGAGTAGTGTTTACATTACATGTGTCAAACTCAGACCTGCGGGCCAAATTTGGTCCGAAATGTAATCATAATTGGCCCGCGACATCATATCAAGTGTGCATTAGAGTTGGCCCGCAGTCTATGCTATGTCTTTTATTTCAAATTTAATTTCTCATGTGCTTGTAATATCATGATTTTGTTGTTCTAGATTGTTCTGTGTTTAAGCAAAATTAAAGTTTGTTTCCATATGAAAAGTTAAACATTACATATCAGTTGCAGTTAATTATTCAATGAATATTGAGTCTGGCCCGTGACTTTACTTCGCTGCATAATTTTGGCCCACTGTGAATTTGAGTTTGGCACCACTTGCTTACATCTTTATTGGAAATTTTGCAATTTAGGGGTGTTTTTGGCAAGAGAAGTACGTCTGCTGTAACTGCCAATGTCTGGACCCATGTTGCCGGGACGTTTGATTCGGATACAAATGAAGTAAATATCTACGTGAATGGGACGCGACTAACAAAGTTTAAGAGATTTGATCCGACTCAGGACAACTTGCTAAGCAACGACTGGAGTGAGCTAGCTGTGATTGGACGCTTGGATTATGGAACTGTAAGATCTACTCGAAAGTTGGAGGGAAGCATTGATGAGTTTTATATATACCCATGTGCATTGACAGCAAAACAAATCAAAGACCTCAAAGAGAAGAAATGTTTGGAAAGTATGTTTCTGATGCTATTGATCTTTCATATTAGTAAGGATGGCATTACTTCCACATGAATTTTGAGAATTTGTCTTTTTAAAAGTTGATCTGCGGTCGGACTGATTTGCTATGAAGACTTCACAACCAGCCTGACTTAGCTTGAGGGTATACACCAATTTAGAATTGTTCAATTTATGAGCAAGAAATCATCTGAAAATTTGTGGTAACTTTAACAAATGCAACAAAATTGTTTTGCAGCATTTATGCCCATGAAGTTGAAATCTCTGCCTATATTGTAAGGTACCACTTGAAGATCTCTATAATCTCATTTTCTCGTCTGTACAGCAAGGTTAACTAGCATGTTGGGAGTAATACTTATAGCATATATTGCCAAGTAGATTTTAGACCAATTTTGTTTATGATCTCATTGACACTAGTCTGATGTTGTGGAAACATGGAAAAATTTATCTTACACTATTCTAGACAGCTAAACGACTTTTCCAATGTCTTTTCCTAGAACCAAAAGATGCATGCACAGGTAAGGTGTGCCAGTTCTATGCGACGTGCAAGGTTGAACCCGACCTGGTAACAACAAAATGTGTATGTGCAGAAAAGTGTCCTACTAAAAAGGAACCGGTTTGTGGCAATAATGGCGAAACCTATGATAATGAATGCCAACTCAGAATTGCATCTTGTAAAACAAAGCAACCTATAAGTGTATCGTCAAAAGGAGAATGTGGTCAGTAATTTCAATACAATTATTAAGTTTCTGATTCTCTGATTATGATTAATGATCTATGAAGAGTTCATTCAGTGCTATCTCAAATGTTAATATGAGCTATTTTCTTTTTGAGAGGAAATCATAGAATTGTGTATAACTTTGCTCCTTTCTCAATAAATCACCTACTTTACTCGACCATATGATATTCAAGATCCACAGCATAAATATATTTGTTTTTTTGCTATAGATTCTGATTCATGTATTCTGTAATTAGCAGAGATTAAATGTAACTTACTTCAACTATAAGCTATTGTAATTACCAGTGGCGGACCGTCAGGGTATACAAGATATTCATTGAATACCCTAGGATATTTGAAATATACTTTTTGAACACACCTATTCCCTTACAGCTTAAAATTCAACACTGCAAATTCGCTATTTTAAGGAATTTCCATTCCGTATGTTCATTATCGAGGGGAAATCCTGCGTAGGAGGTTAACACTCATCTCCCCTTCCTTGCTATGACGCTGGATACGTCAGGAAATAAGTAGTGAATCTCTTCCGTCTAAATTCAGCCAATCAGAATTTACAAATTAATGGTTTGATCAATGAGCAAGCAGAAGAATCGGAGACTAAGCTGATAAGCTTCAGCTTCCCAGCCTCAATAGTATGGTGCAAGGCAATCTAGTTTAGGGCATTAAAATGGGGGTCAGCACAGCAGATAGTTATTGTGAAGTAAAAATACTGAGTAATATCGCAGAAGAAATCTGAAAGGCTAACGAAACATCCGAAAACCAGTCCTTGTTTTACGGATTGTTCATAGTTTGAGCGAGGACATTACCTTTCCGGCTCTGTACATTAACCTGATGGCAATTGGCAGAAATGCATTCTGCTCTTTCCTTGAATCGTTTGGAAAACCCCACAGAAAAAGGTATCGCGTAATTTCAATCTATTTTAGTTTGAAGAAAGTCCGGAGGGAGATCTTTCTGAGTCAGCTTAGAGGGTTTTCCTTTTGCTTTTCTAGCTATGTTGACAATGGAAGCTTACTATAAATCACATGATGTCCGCTTTCTGCTTCTTTCATCCTTCTTACAAGTCTACCTCAAAACTGGCATCCGCGTAGTCAGGACCGTCGCAAAGGGATACCGGCTTGGGGGTGTTCAATCGAAATTTTGCCGACAGGATGGGCATGGCAGCTATTCGAAGGAAATGGGAGTGTGGGTAATGGAGCAAAGTAGACTGAAGAAATTTTTTTTAACCATGCCCTTTACTTTGGCTATAAGTGTGACCAACCCCCTTTTTTACCTCAGAATTGTATTGGAAAAGCGCGAATAAGTAACAGTTCATGAAAGTAAGGATAAATGTTTGTGATTTACTGACAGTGAATATTGTATCAAAAGAAAGTAATAAATACTCGTGCCTTCAAAAAATAAGGCCTTCATTTAACTGCTTATATCATTGCATATTTTAGCTGTTCTAAAAGGCTGTCATTTGTATCTAAAAGTCCCCAAACTGATGAGAGGCAGGATTTGACAACAGAGTTTTTTCCAGGGGGGGTGTGAAGCCTGGAAGAATACCCAGTGAACCCCATCACGGTACGCCACTGGTAATTAGAGTGATTGCAAGGGATAACGAGAATGTAGCAGACATCATACAAGAATGTTCTTTTAAAATATCATGTTATTTTCTCTCGCCGCAGAATACAATGCACATTTCGGTGGATCATCTCATTTGCTGTTCCATGTCGGTGGACTTGCTCGTGCATCCAAAATGGAACTAAGTCTGAAACCCGAATTTGAAAATGGAGTCGTTTTGTACATCGGAGCAAACAGCAATGGACGAGGAGATTTTGCATCCCTGGCCCTCGTCAATGGCTATGTTGAATTCAGGTATTGTTTGCAGGCCATATAACTATTTGCATAATTTAATTACTATTTACATAATTTATTAGAAATTTTAGATTTTTTCTAATCTCGAGTATCAGCTCAGCTTAGGACGTAAATGACCATGCATTCTTTTAGTGACAAAGATCCTCCAATCAACTTATAATTTGAATGTCTAAGATTTGATTTTGGTGTCCTATAGCTGCAATCAAACATCACTTTGGCCCTTCACTATTGTTTTCTTTAGAAGTATTTATAGCCATTTTCGCAATATTAGTTCGTTGAAATTTATGGTTTCTTGACGCTTTTCTAGGTATGATTTAGGAAAAGGGCCTGCAAGAATTCGCTCAAGAGAAAAACTTGAACTGAATAAATGGCATTACATTGCTGCCTCAAGAAGTGGGTTCAGAGGAGTTGTCAAAATTGACAATAGTACAGAGGTTAGGGGACAACCTGCAGGAGGAACACTTTCCCAACTTAATGTCAACAAAAATCTTTACCTGGGCTCTGTTCCACAAATGTCAAGAGGGTAAGTAGACTTGTAGGTCGATATCAGCTTCAGCAAAAATATGAAGGAACTTAGAGCCATTATGTTTTCAGAATATTTTGTTATACATCATAATTTCTTATTTCATATGAAGTTCTTTTTGAAATTTCAGTTGGCATTCATAATTTAGGCACTTCTAACCATGTAAATTGCATGGATTTTCACTTGTTTTGTTAGTGTTTCATTAACCTGGCGCATTACCCTGTATCGGAATAAAGCAACCTTGAATAGACATAATCAGCAGAATGTTGCGTATTAAGCAAGAGTTAGATATACTTTGTACGGTATTATGATATAAATAATATGCTTTAGCTATTCCCCTTGTATTCTCGCAGCAATCACGCTTCTTCTAACAGCATAGGAAGCCAAAAGCACATAGAGTTTCTTATCGCAGATGTATATTTTTATAATTAATTTGGTTACTTGTTAATTTGATATTTAGTCCTATTTCAATGCTGATTCTATGTTTGTATGCAATTATGCTAGTATTTTCAACAACAACTGCAGTATTGTTAAGCTTTTTCTTTTTCTCTAGGCAAATAGAGAACGCTGGAACAGGAATAGGCTACAGAGGATGTACTCGAAAGCTGAAATTGAATGGGAAAGATGTAAGTCTTAAGTACCCAGGGCCAGATGTAAAAGAAGAACGGAACGTGGCGCCGAATTGTGGCAAGAGTCCTTGCACCTCTATACCATGCTTAAATGGGGCTGCTTGTATTGTAACGAGCGCAAACACCTACAGATGCCAATGTCAGCTTGGCTTCAAGGGATCAACCTGTAGTGATCGAGGTAACTTTCGTATTGTGAATATTTGTTGCTTTTGTTGCAAGGAAATTTGCAGCCCAAAGCATTTGCAAGATTTTCACTTTAGTGTATCAACTTTGGATTGGTTAAAAGCATTGCATGCAAAAGCTGACTTGGGGACTTCTCTGACCTTTTGCATTGTATATGGTAGTTCGACTAACGTATTGACTCTCTGTTGATGAAATCATTCGATGTTACCATTCTAAAACATTACAGTTAAAGTGAAATATTGATAAGATACCAAGCAGTGACAAGCTTTCTTTGTAATATTTCAATTAAGATTAAGATAAATTTGTATTTCGGCAGAATTTGTATATGGCAGGCCAACACCAGCCCTATGGGCTGACCCAAATCTAGCCTGCATCAAGAGCTATTTTATGTATGCATGTGTTCAAGAGTAGTCAACCAATACAATGTTTTCGCCAACCAAGAACACGTTGGTTATGGTGTAATCTTCAAATTTTTATAATGCACGTCCGCACGTATGTATGTATGTATGTATGCATGTACGTAACTATGGAGTAACTCGAAAGCCTTTACATTGTCAGCATATTCCCTTCCACCAACACCTGCTTATTTCAATGGCAAGACATCATTTGCATCTTATCGCCAACTGAAGGACAATCGTCGCTCAATGAACTTTGGAATGGAATTCAGAACAGAAAAAGAAGATGGTGTGCTGTTATACAGCCAAGGTCCGAAGGGAATTAGAGACTATGTTATGGTTGCTTTAGAGAATCGAAAGATTGTTGTAAGGTAATTGATGCAGTTCCACTAATTAATGTAGTATGAATTATTAATTTAAAATTTTGATTGATAGATTCGTTTACATCATCATAGCTTTAAGGAATTGATTTTTAGCGTCACTAGAGAAACGAAAGGTATTATTATATGTAGATGATGTCATTGAGCTTAGAGATATTCCGGTGATTTATCTCATAGCACAGTCAACCATAGGATAGTCATTTGATGTCATGTTTGTTTGACTTTCTTGGCTAACACGATAGGCTGCTGATGTATTCCGTGTAACAGCAGCACGCTTAATTACGTTCATTCACGTTATTCGTCATGATTATACATCAAATGGAAAATTTTGCAACTATATGATGTGACTGAATAGGTGATCATTCTGGTTTCCATGTCACAAAAAGACTGGGGTCCAGTCTCCTTTAGAACGGTTTTTCGGATCCTCGAGATAAGGTAAAATGTCTACTTATCGGACAGAAATCAGGAAAAAGCAGAATAAATAGTAACATATTAATCCGTTTTTCGTGAACAGTACATCAAGTTTAGTAAGAAATCGAAAGTTTCAAATTTGGGCGATAGGCACTTTCAGTCTCCTAAATAGTATATTCCAAAATTTATCGATTCTATGAAATGACAAAACGCTATTATTTCCAATGAAGCTTTCTTCCTCATTCTTAAACTTGTACAAAGTACGAAACTCAGCTTTAAAGATCGTAAGCATTCTACTAGCTTAGAATATATTTTCATTCATTTTATTAAGTTTATTATACTCCCAATCATAGCTACGACCTAGGTGATGGCAATGTTACGACAAAGAGTGAGTTGTCTGTAAGAACGAACAGATGGACAATGTTGAACGTCACAAGGGAGAATAAAATTGTGCAGGTACTTGTGAATGGAAGAAGAGTAGCAAGAGCTGTTTCACCTGGGAAAAAGACTATATCAAACCTTCACACGGTGATGCTTATAGGCAAGGCTGAGCAGTTGATAAAGGGCAAAAGGTAATACCATGCTTTTTATGGATAAGGGTACTCTACACGTGACAACTAATACGTTTTGAAGTTAGCTTCTTAGGAAGTATACAACTGTACCTATTTAAGGTGATGGGAATCAATTAATTAGGTATAGATATTGGGTGGGATGGTTTTGCATATTTTTAATAGACGTTTCTCGGAGTTTTCAAAATAAGCCATGGGCCGTCACATCCGGAAGCAACGTTTTTATTTGTGATGCCCACTTTCCCTTTGGTAAATTATATGAGAAATAGACTGTTAGTGGTGTTAGGGCCTTGCTAGGCTACTCAAGTAAACGCAACACCTCCTTCAAAAACTGCTGAAAACACTGGTTTTGTATGTTGTTTTAAGGATAATTATTAACCCATCTATCGACAGAATGATATGAAGTTTCTTTAGACATGTCTTTGCATAACATTGGGTGCCTTTGTTTCCTTCAGACACCCTGTTCAGGTCCGTACCCCATTTAAAGGCTGCGTCAAACTAGTAGCTGTAGATGGAATCCAACTGAAGTTGCACAAGAGTGACAAATATGTCATTGAAGCTAAAGATATTGGAACATGTGCTGGTAGGTTTTAGTGGAAACGCATTACCATTTTCTGCAGGGTTTATTCATTATTTCTTGTTTATGTTTGGAAGTATTTTCTCATGAAATGACTTTGTTATCTAATTTAAATAATGCCAAAATGTTGATTCACACCATCTAGATTCACATTAGCTGCTACCTTATCCTCTTATCATACTCTTTTCACCCAAAATTTTGTGGCTTTTTCATACATTATACCTTACCGACACTGCATTTTTGGAGATCCGAGTAGAATATATTGTCGTATCCTTAGTTCTGCCTTTATATTTCTTGTTTTGGTTTTTCATAATGATTAGGTTGCTACCAACGTGCGAATATTCTCTTCTTACTGGATAACTCCAAAAACATGGGATACGATGGCTTTGAAAAATCAAAGAATTTCATCACAAATGTGGCTGAGTACTTTAACCAGGACACGACTCGTTTGGGAGTTATCGAGTTTAACAGTGACGCCCGTACGATAGCTTCATTGACAGAGAATAGAGACGCAGCTAAGGTAAAGTCCATAGTCAGCGGCATAGAGTATAAGAGCGGGGCAGGACATTCAATCATAAAGGCCTACGAAGCAGCATCATTGCAAATGAATTCTCAACAGCTTCAAGGTGGCAAATTTGTCATTCTAATTACTGCATCGGAACACGTGGATAATGCAAAGCATAGTGCCGCTGCTATTTTAAAATATGCCATGGAAGGCCAGGGAATACGTCTTATAGTTGTTGGCGCTGGAAATAAAGTGAATCGAGATAAGCTCATCGAATATTCGAGTGGTAGTAACTATGTTTATAAAGCAGAAGATTTTGACGATTTGGTAGGATTCATAACTAGAATAAGAGATTCAATCTGCAGATTATCTAGATTTGCTTAGGCATGGATTCTTCAGCATTATTAATTAATGATATATTTACTTTTTCATTTGTCTTCGCACGAAATTAGATTTACAAGCAATTTTAGTATAAGCTTCAGTATTTTTTATATTTCCAAATTACAATGTGTAAGTAGTTTCATAACGAAATAATCAATAGAAAGCATTTCAATGCCCTACGTCAGTGCTTCTCAACCTTTTTGATCCACTTCACCCCTTTAAGATACAATTCTCAGCTATTCACCCCCACCACGACAAATCGTCATATTATAGAATATTAAAACTAGGAGATAATGACATAGGGTGTATACTATAACAAAGCATAAATACTGTATTTTAACAAATGGGTGTTATTTTTGTCTCTAATAAACTATTACTAAATGCAAATAATATAATTATCAATGCGAGCCTTGGGCTTGATGTCGATCAACAAGA
>WIPJ01003903.1:327504-358474 GCA_018155075.1 Cassiopea andromeda | reverse complement strand
TAATTTTAGCCTTAGGTCACGATTTATAACGATCTGAAATGACAGGAAACCCCTATTATACAGCTGACACCAAACTATCTGCCCAATTACAACTTCACCCCTTTGTGTATAATTCACCCCCAATTCCCCCTTTTTCAAAATTTCACCCCTTAGTATCTCGAATTCACCCCAAGGGGTGCATGTGCACCCCGGTTGAGAAGCACTACCCTAGGTTGTTTTGCTTCTCTTAAGTTGGGTGCTTGTTTGAAATAAAAGTTTTGTTATTTTTCCAAACACTTTATCTTTGGATACTATATTTCCACTTAATAGATTTTTCATGTTTAGGAAAGGGTCTATTGAAGCATACACTCCAAAGATAGAGACTATTTGATCAGATTTTTGGGATTTTGTCTGCGGGTTCTCTATTGTAGAAATATGTAATATCTCCTAGCTCATTGGTTTGAATTTTCTCCCGCAAAAATAATATTTGCAACTGCAAAGTATTGCAAATATAAACATGCACATTTCCAGTCATACCCTGTTTCTGTTTCAGAAATCCAAAAACACTTTTTTGCTCCCCGTTGCGGAAAACCATGCCTCTGAAATGCTAGCGAATCAACATTTGACAAGCACTCATGAAATATTTGTTCTTATGTAGAAATTTTCTTACCTTTTATCGTAGTTATTACTTTACAGCAATGAAAATGGGTTTTGTAAAATTTTTCAGCATTTTGTAAGATTATTTTGCAGTTTTGTATTTCATGGTGCATTGGATTTTTTTATATATTTCGCGCAATGCAATTCTTCACACTGAGAATTCCATAACTGATTCTTTCACACGTAACGTAGTAAACCAAGTTAGGTATAATTTGGTAGTCGTGACTTCCATACGAAGTTGCCAAAGGCATTAAAGATGTTCCTAAGCCCTTTGCAGAGTATATTCCAACGCCTATTCTGACGCATTCTAGAGCCTCGTTTGGCTGGAGTGCGAAACAAGATTCATATATCTAGCTTTTTTGAAAAGGGGTAAAGCTAGTGTTTCTCATTCTAGATGTAGCTAGAAGTATTCAAAATCAACTACCTTGGTGATTACATCGAGGATGCGATTAGCATGTATGCATACCGTAATAGCTCTAAGCCCTAGGGTGTTTATTTATTTCATGTAGTCTTAGCTGGAGGACATGATAGAGAGAAGTCCTTATTAGCATGAGCGTAGGAGGACGTGGAATTTAGAGGGGCTGTAACCGCTCTGTAAACTTTTCACCCTAATTTCCTATTGTTCTTTCAGAATATTTGCTGCCCAGCTTGGGGCTTGCAGCCCCCTGCCCCCCCCGCCTCCTACTCATATGCTTATTAGAGAGTGGAACTTATTAGGGAGGGGGACTTCATAGAACTTTTATGGTATTCTTTTATTCTGGATACTTTGGATGATACCCTCGAGCCTGACCAATCAAATTATGAATTTCCCCCACTAGTTTCTTCTGGTGCGTAATGGCCAGGCGGGAAACCGAGAAAGTTTCTGGTGGGCACCATTAACTGCTTTACTAGTGAGGTCAATAAATGAACCCCATTCACAATAAATTGGGCCCAATTGAATTCCCACAACAAAGTCACATAATAAATGGACCCCTATTCATCAGATTTTCCCAGCCCAATTTATGGTGCCACAACAACCTGAACATTTCTTAGACATAAACCAGCCATTTTGGTAGTAGAATACCATAGAATTGATTCAACTTATAGCGAATTGCAAACTAATGTCCCATGACAATAACAACACCTTGGAACAACTTTAATTAAAACAAGCAAGAATGTGTGGTATTGTGACTTTCGAAGGTGAATATGTCTTATTCCCTCTGGATGCATTTGCTTTGGTCAGCATCTATATTCTGAGGCAACCGTTATATACTTGATATTTTGGTACTGTGCAATAATTTAGCAAGAGGCAATTCTGTTGCTTATGGAAGACATTGGCAGAGGATTGTTTTACAGGAGCAAGGTCCTACATGAGATCTGGAATGAGAATGAATTGAAAGAACTTGCTGACGATGCTGGTAAATTAAAAAAGATTGACATAGAGAGCAAGGTAATAACGACCTTTAATGTTGAACGTGCTGGTACCTAGCCTTGAACTCCGTTTGTAGCAATATGCAGTGTGAACATTGAGAACACAAAGCAAATAACAAATTTCTTCTTTATCTTGATAGTGTATACAGGGTTTGTACAAACTTTATAGTACATATTTCTAAAACATTTTCAAAGCCAAATTACCATGAAACATTTGCATTTTGAAATCCCATAAAAATAAAAGAACATTTTCAATGCTATAATTTATGATTTTTTGGTGGAATGTGCTTTATATCAAAAATAGTAAAATGAACAAACATGACATATAGGATGTTTGATACAGCAAAGTGATGTGTCCATTTTAGGATATATTAGATTTTTCCTCTTGGGAACAAAAATCAAAAACTTCCATAACCATTTTCAAACCCACTCTTGTCCAAAACTTCCCATACCCTGTAGATTGGCAATAAATGCATCTGTACACAACATGAGTATTTTTTATGTTTGTTTTCCATGATAGAAGTCTGGCCAATGCCTTTATCTATCCTGGCTGCTAACCCATTGCTTTTTATTCATCTTATCCCAGATGGCAAATCCATGCGTCAGAAATTTAGCAAAACTGAATGCTTGGTTTCACTTCAAGGACATCTGGAGGCTATGTTGATGAATAGTACACACAAAATCAGGCTGCTAACAATTTGTGTCTAGCAATTTGGCTTAGTTAAAAAATTAAAGTAGTACACTGGAAATTCTCTTTTTAGCCAAGAAACATATTAAGCTCCCCTAGAAAATAGTGAATAGTAACAAGTGTATGTAAACCTCGTATAAGTAAGTAAACTAAGCTTCATCATGCTCCATAAACAATAGTTCTCAACCTATCAAGAACCCAAGTCATTCATTCACTAACTATTGATAAAAAAGTTCTATACCAATGGTTACTATACAATTTTTCAATTGCATTTGTTCTGCAATGAGCTAATGATGTATAAACCAAACAATTTGAATATTGCTCACTATTATCAAACAGCAAATATTTAATTTACTATTAAAAATTTTATATAGTGCTCTCTTTTATAAGCCTCTTCACCAATTAGCCCCCTCTTCAATAAGCTTCCCTCTAGAGTGCTTGAAATCAATAAGTCCCATGGGGGGCTACATAGATAATTTATCATAGGCCTATATTATGCATAGGATAAAATACACATTGAGAGCCAGACTGGCATTGTGAAGGTCAACTCATTTATACAAGCTAACAGCAATGAAAATCAAGGCCATTTATTGTCAATTATCTGATATGAGGTAAATAATTGACATGTTGCATGTGCTGGGCTATTATAATCAAACCATAAGTGTACAACAAAGCAATTTCAAAGTTTGCATGTCTATTCCAAACAGAATTGATGGCAAGTGAAGAGTCTCTTAACATTAAACAGCAGCATTTTCAGGTAGCAGCAAAAGTCTTAGTATACAATGCAGGTATCCTTCTGGTGCAACACATGTTATTGACCATTTTCAACTACCCTAATGTCATCCTCTAGCCCATGAACAAATGGTATTCTGGTAGGAACTTCCTTTATGTACTCTATATACTCTTCTCCAAAAAATCTAACCAGTGCACACTCCTCATCCCTTACTCTTTCATCAAAGAAGCGCCATGATGCATAAGCAAATGCTGGGGTGCACAAGGGATTGCACAAAAGCAACTGTGTTCCTAGGCAAAATAGAAAAGGTTTTTCATTTAGAATCCCAAAAGTTGCTAGAAAGATGTCCAGCACAGAGTTGAACATGCAAAACTACACATTTCCCACACTATAGTGAATTAACTGTGGTCACAACAAAGTCAGAATGACATAATATATACCAGCTTTTTATCCAGATTTTGGAAAAGGACCAATAGTGATCCAGACTACATAAAATGATATTTTTAGGTCCAGTCTACACTGCTAAAAATTAGATTACATTTTGATCAAAACCAAAAGTGATCTGTAGCAGTGTAGATGAGCCAGATCCCTGTGTTTCAACTAAATATCTTAAGTGCATGGCTTCTCTTAGACAAGGTACCATCACATTCAATACTCCTCTTGCAGAAGTGTTCATATTATTGTATGTTTTGATCTTCATTGTGGTACAAGCAAACATTTACTGATAATAGAAACTTGAATATTTCCAGAATAAGACCCCTATGAAAATCACCTTTTGCGACTGGGGCATCCTCTTTACAGATTTTTGATCATGTCATATATCACATCAAACATATTAATGTAAAGCTAATACACAGTATCCCCTACACATCATTATATCAACTTGCCATAGACACGAATTGGTGAGGATAACTGCAAATTAAAGTGAACTGACCTACGCTCCAACAGAACCAACCAAAGTAAGAAGGGTGGCGTGATATTGAGTACACTCCATGCCTCACAAGTTGGTGGCCAGAAACCTTTTGGTACCGAACTATGTGGGAAAAGTTAGACTTGGCAGTTATCATAGATAGCTTGCGGAATCCCTCACCAAATATTACCAAACTAAGTCCAATGAAAGAAACAAAACGAGAAATGGTCGATGACTTAATTCCTGGGATAAGCAAAGCTTCGATAGAAAACTCTACTACACTAGCTGCAATAGCAATATGGTATTGACGGCTGTGATTCAAGATGAAGGAATCAATACTCAAACTGTCGTAATTGTACAAGGCAGTGAGGATGTATTCGGAGAGATGAAAGAAAGCCAGTGTAACCAAATACCACCCAAACATGTTCCACGTTGTATTTGTACTCCCAATTACATAACCACAACCAAAAATTGTTCCAAGAAGTGCTGCGTTGCGAGCTACTGCTGGGTGTGGAACGGTAAACGTCAGTAAACAAACGGACACAAAACCAAGTGCTGGGTACTTCCAATCCAAGTGTGCGGATACGTACAAGCTAAAACTACTTAAATAGTAAAATGTGATAAATGCAAAAGCAAAGAATGCTAGTAGAGCTATTCTTCCTTCTCGACACAACATTGTCGCTGCAACCAAATTCAAATAAAAAACATCTTGCCATTGCAGCCTCGTTTTCATGATAATTGCGTATGAGGCAAATCAAAATCCTCCGAAAATTCACAATCCCCCCTCCACTCTAAAAACGCTTCGTAGTGTAACCACAGAATAGGAAAAGCCTTGCATAGCAAATCAACCACAAAATATCACTTCACCTTCCTTCTCCGGTAGTGTTGGTACGTACAGGGACGCCTGCACGTACCAAAGAGCGGGGGGGCAGGATTTCCACCGAGGGCACATCTATCTACATGCAGGGATGTGCGGACTGGGGGCGTGGGGGTGTCACGCCCCCAGTATTTTCAAGTTTGCAAGAAAGTTGGTTAAAAGGCAGCCATGCAGCAAGAGCGTTGGCAACAGTATTTTCTGCGACCTTTTTTTGTTAGTATAATAGTTGGCCAATTGCTCAAAACGCCCCCCCCTCCCCAAAAGAAGATGTCTAGGTACATCACTATCTATATGTATTCATAGACTATAGGCTATGATATATTTTTCTCTACAGGGGTGAATTTTGGTGTTTCGATTTTCTTTCAGAAATAAAATGTGTAGAACATTGTTTTCGCAGTGATACCATGTTAATAACATGATAACATTGTCAGTATGGGCGTCTGGGGGCTTGCCCCTTTAAAAGTTTCTTGAACCAAATTACCCGTAACGTAGGAAATGCTCCTTCACAAGATAGAAGAGATTAAACGGACATGAACTTGAAGGTGCTTTTTCGAAAAAGAACTTTATGTCCTGATACTTCATTTCAGTGGTAATCATGGTTTTATTCCAAGTGTCTTTCGCAATGAATTCGGTAAGACTTTGCGTATAATAGCGCTTTTATCTTGTCTAGTCGAAATTTTACACATTGATCGTGTTGCTTTAAGAATAATTTAAGAATAATGCCAGGCTCAATCTTGATAAAAACTTTGTTGAACTTTTGTGCATTCGAATTATAACACATAGTGCAAAAGTTGGTTTAAAAGCACTATTATTAATTTTTTTTCTCGATTTTACCTCAATTTTCCCCAGTTCTTTTGGGCTTGGAGGGTGCTTCTAAAGGCTAACCTCCAGTGAGCCGCGCTAGCGAGTCGACAGTACGATCTATTGTAATGCAAATGAGTTTTTGCACACTATTCAGTTCGCGGACGGCCGTAATCTGTTCGTCTGTCAGCCAGCGAACAGAATGATGTGTAAAAACTCATTTGCATTACAATAGATCGTGCTCTCGACGCGCTCGCCGGCTGACTGGAGGTCAGCCTTAAGAGTACTTTCGTTCTGGCATGAGCGTTTAAGACCGGATGCCCTTCCTAGTGTCACCAATGGGCTGCAATGGGCCGTAAATCCAGGACCGCGTTAGTCTGAGTCAAGTGCATTACCACTAGGCCACGGCTGCTCTAAAAGCAATATTACTAATACTGCTTTTAAATAGACTTTTTCGCTATCGATATTACGCTTGCTGTTGTGTTCCACTTTTTTTTGCTTTATATCATATCATATCAATCACCAATCATATCATATCAACAATTTATTTATAGTAGGCGAAAGATATTAAGATAGCAAAATTACTGCTAATTAAGGCCTACTGGCTTAAAGAATTAGAATACATTCTTCTTCTTTGTGTGCCATATCAGAGTCTGACATTGGCGACCATGTTCCTAAAACCATTTCTGTCTTGTGCTAGCCGTAGTATTTCCACTAATTTCGTTCCTGCCGCCGTCGTCAGACCTTGAAGAAAATCTTGTCTCTGTCTTCCTCTGCTGCTACATTCCTCCACTCTGCCTTCTAGACTCGGCTTTTCAATCGACTCTTCTCTAATAATGTACCCGACGAATCTCAGTTGTCTCTGACGAATAGTTTTTAACAATCTCCCTTCCTCTCCCATCATTTCCAGAACTTCTTTGTTTGTTTTCTTATCTATCCATGAAATTTTTTTCATGCGACGGTAAATCCACAATTCCATGGCTTAGAGCCGACTCTCATCTCGTTTGCTTAAGGTCCATGATTCACATCCATATGTTAGGACGGACCAGATATTGCACTTTATCAATCTCTTTTTTGTATCATTTTCCAGCTGTTTGTTGGTGAATGTACTCGACTTGTCTGTAAAGGACTTTTTTGCCAAAGCTATTCGCGTTTTGATGTCTGAGGTGCATCTGCAGTCTTGAGTGAGAACACTTCCAAGATAGTTGAAGCTTTCAACTTGTTGTAGTTCTTCGTCATCAAGAGTAATCTTACATTTAGGTGATATCTTATTTTTCGAGAACACCATTAACTTTGTTTTCTTTCTGTTTATATGCAGGCCTCTGATTTTACTTTCTTCCTTGAGAACATGTAAGAGATTTTCTAAGTCAACTTTGTTTCAGCCAAGAGCACAGTGTCATCTGCATATCTAATGTTTTGGATCTTCACACCATTTATAGTAAATTTTAGATGATCTGAACTTTGTTTAACTTCTCTCATGATTACCTCAGCGTAGAGAGAGAATAGGTCAGGAGAGATATCACACCCCTGTCGCACACCTCTTTTGATGTAAGTCCTATTGAGAATTGCTATGGTGACGATGACTCATGTTCATTTTGACATTGAACTACATAGGCGTAGTCATGTGACCTGCTATTACTTAGACTTTTATGCTTGTTCGTTGACCTCGTGGTCTGATTGTGTTCGTTTGTTACATTGCTTGATTTTAGGCCTATGTTTCAGTATGATGCTGCTTTTGGAATCTATAATCTTAACAAGTTCACTCACTGAGTTCACTGTCAATTGATATTGCTGCCATTTGCTCCCAATAAAGGTTCTTTAGGACTCTAATGTCTTTTCCATCGATACCCATTTCCTGTAAATCTTTCATTATCTCGATGTGCTTCACTCTGCCGAATGCTTTTTCGTAGTCAATAAAGGCTGCATAAACATCTTGTTGCATTTGTATGCTTGTTTCGGTTATGGATCTCATGACAAAGATTGCATGTCTTGTACCATTGTTTTTTCTAAAACCAAGTTCTTCCCAGCTGATCTCATTATGAATTACTTTTTTCATTCTGAACATAAGTAGGCCTATGCGGATAAGAATTTTAGTTATGTGGCTCATAAAGTTTATTAGGCGGTAATTAGAGCAGTTAAGCAAGTCTCCTTTCTTAGGAATCTTTATGAAGATAGACTCCTTCATTTGTTGGGGGATATATCCAGATTCATAAATTTTATTCATAATTGTGACCAGTTTACTAATTCCTATGTCTCCATAAGCCTCTATCATTTCTTTGGTGGTGTTGTCATTTCCTGATGCTTCTAAGTGCTGCTTTAACTTCACTTTCAAGGGTAGAGTGGCCATCTAACTCTGGGTTATCTGCAGGTCTGTCAGGTCTTGAGTTGTCTTCAAAAAGCTCTTCTATGTATTCTACCCATCTTTTTTAATAACTTCCTTTTCGAACATGATTTTGCCAGATTTACTTTTAATAGCATTGTTAGCTGCTCCATTCTTCCTTTTATACATTGTCCTCAGCTTGTTGTACATTAGGGAAATGTCCCTTTTTTGTAGGCTTTCAATTTCTTCACATTGATCGTTCATGTATTTTTCTTATGCTTCTTTGCATTTCATTCTTACTTTCTTGTCTGTTTCTTTGTATTTGCAACTGTCTCGTTTGTATTTGCACCTCTTTGTAATCAGTTCCATTATTTCATTTGTCATCGACTTCTGTTTTCTTATTGGTTCTTTCTTGGGAAGAATTGTTTCCGCCATTTCTGTGAGGATGATTTCAAATTCTTTCCAGTCCTCTTCTGCTGAAGTTTCCTCTTGCTCTGAGGTGTCAAGAGCACTGAAGCGATTCTTTATTTCAATGTTGAATTCACTAGCCAATTGGGGGTTTTGCAGTAGTGCTGAAATATTTGTCTTCTTTTCCTGTTTGGGTTCTTATTTTTTTCAGTTTGCATATCATTTGCATGACTAAGAGTATGTGATCACTATTGCAGTCTGCTCCTGACAGAATCTAACAATTTTTTTACGCTATTTCTAAAGCGTTAGTTTATGCATATGTACTCTATCTGATTTCTGAATAAGTCTTCTGGGCTTTTCCACGTATAGAGTCTTCTCTTGTGTTGGTTGAAAGTAGCATTTAAGATACTCGTGTAATGTGTTCTGCACCACTTAATAAGGGTTTCACCTTGTTCGTTTTTGTTGCCAAGTCCATATACTCCTGTAACTCCTGGTTCACTGTGTTTGCCAACTTTGCATTGAAATCACCCATTACAATACGGACCTCTGGTAATTTGCATGTGGAGAACGCTTTGTTGAGGGCTTCGTAGAATAACTGCATGTCTTCGTCAGGTGCATCAGATGTAGGGGCATACACCTGTATTATGTTAATGTTGACTGGATGGCATTTGAATTTTACCTTTATTACTCTTTCCAATACAGTCCAGCAACCTAAGACTGATTTTCCAACTTTTTTTGGTCATGATGAGCGCTACTCCTTTTGCATGTTGTTCTCCGCCTGAGTATAGCATTGTATGGTTTTCAAATTCTAAACGGCCGTTTCCGGACGATCGAGTTTCACAGAGTACAAGTATGTCAAGTTTTGCTCTATTCATCTTGTGAGCAACATTTTCTAGTTGGCCAGCTCTGTAAAGAGTTCTAACGTTCCATGTACCTATTTTCAGGAATATTTTTTGCGCAGTCCCTTGAAGACGGTCCGAGGCTACCTGCGTTACATAGCTGTTCCGACCAGGCGAGGTCCCATTTCCTTCCTGGGTCATGGTCCCATTCACGCGGTTCACTTTAGACATTTCTGGTTTCATTTCATGGTTGTACTAGGGAAGGATACGAAGGTGGTTTCCCTTTGCTTTCCTTCCAAAATATATTACAAGTGTAAAATAAAAATTGATACATATCATGTTAGGTACCCAACCTGTGGTATATATCTTTTTGCAAAGTCTACAGCTACAGTTCTCGCCCTTCCAACATTTAATATGGCTTATGACGAAATAAGACATCAACAAACATCTGAATATATTGATTTGATTTCAGGTGAAGCCATACATTAAACAGAAAAATTTAGAGGCAATCGTAAGTTCAAAATTCAAAAAGTTTCAGAATATTGAAACTCAGTGAAAAATTTGGTATTTTTATTTAACAGGGTGCCCGCTAAACGCAGCAATCCTACACCTGACACACCCCCAAATTTGCCTTGGAAAAACAAGACATATCTCCACTTTCTTATAAAAAGAGTGTGTTGAATCCTGTACCCTTGCTTCGGGTGGGACCACATCAGCTATTTATGGAATATTACAAAACATCATGTGATTTTGTTGTTGTATGTGTTTTACTGAGCATGCGCATCTTATGCATTTTCGAAACACTAGGAAGCATCGGTTGCAAGCTGCGACTGGCCTTATCATTTCGCCAGCTTATTAGATTCATATCATGAAGTGGCAATACAAAGAAGAACATGCCTTTGAGAAGCGAAGATCAGAAGGTGAGAAGATAAGGAAAAAGTATCCGGATCGTGTGCCGGTGCGTATAACGTAGTTTTAACACTGTCTACATCTTAAAGAAAGGCCTTTGCATATCACGGAGGTCTACCTGTTTTGTTTACATGGTCCACTAGATGAAACTTGTAACCTTGATCTGCATTTGAGCCTATTATAAAGTAACCAACTCCAAAGCTTTAGCTGAAAATGAAGCGATGGAATGAGTACAACACGTGGCCTTTTGCAGTTCCTAGATCAGATCAGTGTTAGCTGATGACCCATGTATTTTACAAGGCATTGCATAGTTCGCTCAGATACGTTAGAGATTTCTCGAAAATGCTATGTATGATCTACTGTCCTTTCCCATTTGAATTAGCATTTGCCTGGGTAGCACAGTTTGGTACGTTCTCCTCTGAAAGCAAAAAGTCTGCGATAGACATTAGCGAGGATACACGAAACAAAGTCCAGTGTTTCGTTAGATGCAATCTAACGAAACACTGGATTGATGACAAGAAGAAGACTGAAAGGGATTTTATTTATTAAATTAGAATAGCTATGCATGAAAAGAACTAAAATCAAATTTAATCATTGTTGAGGAACTGCTATTGATAAAAATAGCAACAATAGCAGTGAACTTTCTCAAATGTTAATGTTAGTCTTTAGTGAGCAAGTTTATTGAATGCTTTATTTGATTACTAACAAAATCAGCTCCAAGAGCCGTGACAGATTGTAGTTATTCTTGCTACTTTTATTACTATCAGTCCTTCTAATCAATGTCATTTACTGGAAAACATGTAGTAGCTATGATCCTGAAAGTTGCTATTGATCATCTTCTAAGTATATAGAAGAGGTCTTACTTATCTCACTCTACAATCTCCATGATCACTCCTCATTACTGGCCTATGTGCTAAACTGTTCTTCTGTGTAGCACTCATAGAAATATAGCTATGAGATTGCTATGAGACATTCAAGTAGCTCTGTTGATGCCACAGCCCCTCAAATTATACCACAAGCCCCCCTGTGTCCTTATGTATTTTGGATTTTTGCATGGGGTCTTATTCAGTCTTTAAAAGTTTTTTCTTGCATTTGGTCACATTTCTGGCAAAATCTTTTTACCAATAAAGTGGTTGCTACAAACACAAGCAATAGGATGTTTTAGAAGGGCATACAATTGCTCTGACATAGTTGTCATTAATTGACAAAGAATAGCATATCCTTTCAAAAATATGATATTGCTTGTGTTTGTAGTATCAAAGAAATAATTTATTAGTAGAGAGATTTCAACTGGGATATGACCAACTACAGGCTTTTTTGTAACTCTACAAGGCACTAATAGAGTTGCAAATTGCTAAAGTTACTTATACCAGTGGGAGCTTATTCAAGAGGGGCTCCTGTAAACAGGGACAAATTCAGGGATTTATTGTATGCATAATCCTCATTACCCTGGTTTTGGATTTCCATATATATTCTAAGTTTTGGTGGTTTCTGTACCTTGCATGGTGGTGGCTTACAAGTTTAATACAAAACTTATATATTTGATAAAAGCAATAATATGACTTTGTCTCTAAAAGATGTTTACAATCGTTCATACTTCTACTCCATTCTTTCATGTATATCAGGTTATAGTAGAAAAATCTCCCAAGGCAAGAATTGGTGATTTGGATAAGAAAAAATACCTTGTTCCATCAGATCTTACAGGTATGTTGGTCATATAAATTGAAAAACAGACCCTCTCTGCATTACTGCTATCTACTGTTTACCCTTGTACTCATAGGTGCCTAGTAGACAAGGAATCAGAATAAATGGAGGCTGGAAGCAATGAGAAAAGTTGATAAACTGAGGAGGGGGTGAAGTAAATACCTTGAAATCTAAGATAATACTGCTATGCTTTGATTATATTTTATTGTTTTTCAATGAAACATACTCAGAATCTTAAATGTTAAAATTTTGCTAAGTACTTCTGTTTACCATGTGTAAAAAGCAAGTAAGTTTTTAATTTTGCAAAACATTGCACAACTTCAGTATCAGCCATCACTCAACATAATCGTAAAATTTATGAAGCTTTGAAAAGTCTATGGGACAGTTTATTTCTAAATAGCTATTTTGGTTTTTTGAATGTTTTTGCATTGCTGCTCAAGATTGGCCGTCTGCAGACTTCAATTGAATCTAGTGAGATTCTACTATACATAGACGAAGCCAAAGCTCTCATGGAATTGTTGCCTTTGTTTGTTGTAGTTTTTTTGCAGCAGCTACTATTTGTTACCACATTGATTTTTTTTGAAGAAATGCATATCTTTGATGCAAATATCAATTGTTCACTACTTCCTAGTAGAAGCATCCCTTTTTGTAGAAATCTGGTATTATATAATATTGTCTCTTAATTTTTTTTTCATTTCAAGTAGGCACAGTAATAATATGCTTGTCATTGCATGCACAGTTCTTTGTAAAATGATTTTTATTTGCTTTATTGCCTGCTCACAAAACTGACTTTTCTTGTTTTAGTTGGGCAGTTCTACTTCCTTATTCGTAAAAGGATTCACCTTCGTGCAGAGGATGCCTTATTTTTCTTTGTAAATAATGTTATTCCGCCAACAAGTGCAACAATGGGGCAGCTTTACCAAGAACACCATGAGGAGGACTTCTTTCTGTATATTGCATACAGTGATGAAAGTGTCTATGGATCTTAAATCTGTTCACAATTTCTGGGCTTGAAAGTAGTGTTAGAGACTTAAGGCAACTTGCATCATGTATGCATTGCTTATACTCATGTACATTTGCCATTGTTATAGTTGCTTTGTATATGAATTTCACAGTTTTTGCTATTAATGAATAAATAAATCTTGTACATTATATCAATTCCTATAGAGTTAGTATGTATGCTGGATATTTTATCTTTCTTCAATTCAAATTTATGTGTTTTCTGTTGCCAAATGATTTACTCAACACAACTATCAAACATGGTTCATTATTTAGGGAGACTGTACTATTGTCAAATGTAGGCTCAATCTTGCATGTTAGCTGTCATTTATTTCCAAGGTTTGTTTTTAATACTGATATGCTGGGAGCTTAATTTCTACAAATAGAAAAACAAGCTTGACACGCAATCAAGGCTCTGCTGTAGTGGGATTTTTTGGACGAGTTTACTTAGTGACCACATGAAGTAGTTTTCAGCACCAGTACTAGTATGAAGTAGTTTTTAGCACCAATTTGTATACATCTGGCAAGAAGATTTAAATTTCATCAAAGATAAATGTTCTAGAGGGATTCTACCTTTTTCTGGCCTGCTTTGAGGAAGATGTTTACTAGAATAGGTTCTTTATTCATATACATTTACAGAATTTACAGGAAACCAACGTTTACTGGGCAATACATCCGTTGGAATTCCTTTAACCCAAAGACAAGAAAGATTAGCCTTATTAAAACTTTAGTTCACAGGGCAATTATGATTTGCTCTAAAACTAAATTAGGCCCAGAGCTCGATAAAATAAAACAACTGCTTATCAAAAACGGATATCCAGCAGATGTTCTACTTTCTTGCATCAACCAAAAATTAGCCAACTTTGCAACAGAAAAACCAATTGGTCCAGAGAAGTGCCCGGTATACCTAAAATTGCCTTGGATTGGTAATGTTTCATCAAAGTTTGAAAATCAAGTCAGTAAAGCCATTACATCTTGTTACTATGCTGTGAAGCCCCGTGTTGTTTACAACACTAGAGTTATGCTACCATCTGCTAAAAAAGATTGCGTTCCTACCACTCAAAAAAGTTGCATTGATTATGAATTTTCGTGCCGATGTGAAGCTCGCTACGTAGGACGCACTACGCAGAGACTAGCAGACAATAAAACAGCATGTCCCCACAAGCATCAGGAAGAAAAGTAATACCGTAAGAGAACAGCCACCTCGTATATGTAAGAAGAACAATTCTAAAATTAATTGTGAGTCAGCCATAGGACAACACCTTAATGCAAATCCAGAATGCGCCAAAACATATGCAGACGAAAATTTTTGGATCATTGGGCAAGCAAGATCGTCTTTTCATGTAAGTGTTTTGGAATCTGTTTACATCAAGACTCAAAACCCAGTCTTGTTTAGACAAAAAGAGTTTGTTTTCGCATTGGGACTCTTCAAGTAAAGAATGTTAATAGATCCTAATTGGTCACACTTGGGGCTAATTAGATGCATTTTAACACATTAGCTGCATCTGGATATATATTTCGGTTAACCTTTAGGTCATTATCCGACGTTTTCGTAGTCTGATGAGTGTCGGACGGACAAAAAGCGTTCAAGTATGTCAAAAGAATGTTGCCACTTTTTCGTGCTGTGGTAAAGTTTTTAATAAGACAGTTTTCAGTTAGGTGTTTTGAGCTATGCCCATTACATGAATGCAAAGTTTCACTTTAGAGGTATTGATAAATCTTAGTCAATAAATAAAGATCCTCACCTGAACTGGTGAAGAAAAGCCGACATAGCATCAAGGCCACAGAGGGGGGATTGCCCCTGGGCCTCAAGCTCCAAGGGGCTATGTAACACCCAATGCTTCAAGGTCTGGGGGGCCTCATAAAGTAAACCAGCAGTAATTTTCCAAAGTTAATTTCTAGACTCTGAAAAAGAGAGGGCCTCGTCTTTTTCCTGGAGCCTCAGAATTCTCTCAGCGGCCTTGCATGGCATATGTACCATTTTGTATGCAAATGATTGGCATTTTGCACATAAACCTGTCAACTTTCTTAGGTCCCAGAAATCCAGTACTATTAAAATTTCTTACCTTTTTAAGCAGTCAAGTGGTACTTGCTATAAGCCACTTTCGCTTGAACCACCATGTATACCAGACCTGGCAAACAATAGCCCACGGGCCACATTCTGCCCTTCGTATATACCTGTCTGGCCAGCTGAGGTCAATCATAAATTGAACAAGCATCTGTATTTTTCGTTTTTATTTTGAAATGTGATGATTTATGGCTGTTTTTCATTCTGTGTGGAGACCTATACACAAAGCCTTTTCTAAGGGTGGCTCAATAGAGAGGGAGCTTATTAATTTCTTGGCCCAGAAAGAAGGGCATATTGGAGAGAGGGGCTAAAATGAGAAGTTACGGTAATAAAAATATTATCTGAACCCAAAAATACTTAATTCAGAGAATTTTGCAGTGGAAGAAAGTGGTGGCCCTCTGACACGATTCAGGTTTCTCATTTGGCCACTGCTAAAAATTTATTGCCTACCCCTGATATATGCAGAGAAAGTAGGAGAACGAAGAGTATCAGTTACTGCCGTGAAATACCTAAGTGTGATGTCATTATATCTATCTTTAGATTATTGCAGTTTTGGCAGTGAATTCTGGTAGCGCATTTTAGCAATGTTGCAAGTGTCAAGTATCGACTGCTTGCAAAATAATGATGGTGGTATAGACAACACAATGCCGACATAATTACTATCAAATCACAGTTTGCTCAATCTTGTTCCAAAGTTGAGAACAGAGTCAAATGTACAGTCGTCTATGGCACGCCCCCAGACGACTCCCTAGTAGCAAATGGACAAAATTCATTACGACTTTGATTTGTTCGAATAAGATTGTAAACATACGTCAGTTTTATACTATAGAACATTTCGTATACACTCTTTTTCATAAGAACCAGTCAAATTGAGGCTCAGGTTGGTTGTTCCTAATTTCTCCAAAACTTTGAGGCTGGCTTGTTTTTAATTTGTTCTTAGAGTAGTCGGGTTTAGGCAGCCTAGGAATTAGATAATATACAAGGCAGCATTTAATGTTTTTGATTGATTGAGTGCCCTTTAATAAAATGTTAATCATGGTTTCCATATCGTCGTGAGCGACGGGGACGTGTTCCAGCAGAGGATCGGCAATCGAGCTGGGACGCTTCCATCGATATGGAAACCAGGCTTTCCAACTGAAATGGTCTCTCTTGCATGGCAATGTTTCTTATTGAAAAAGTTTATGAACAGTTATAAACAGACAATGCAAACGCAGTATCTAGTTTCGCTAGGGGCAACTAATTCGTGAAAATCAAAGAGGAGAAGTGGCAAGGATGTCCATCACCTCGGACTAGCTAGGAAAGGATACTTCATGTCCTTATGCTAGTGGAAAGCTATACATCTTTGTCTAAACATAAATATTACAATAGTTCTTCAGCCTCAGGCTTGTTCTTAATTAATTGATTATGTGACCTAGATCTGTGTAGTAGAGTGAATAGGCATGTGAAGAGAGCTGCGAAGAAGTATGCAAGTCATTTGGCATCCGTGAGCTGCATTCCATTAATAGGTAGGATTTCACATGATCACGAACAAACTCCCTCTTATGTTCACGTGATCATCATCATATGCGATCAACTCATAAAATGTTCTGATTAACAGTTGAATTAGTCCTTTTGTTTCCATGTGATTTACTAACTTCTTTGCAATTATTACTGAAAGATGGTGGAAGTTGTATTGTACTTTATTACCCTGGTAAGAATGTCTACGTAACAAGTCAGAGTTCCAGGTAAGTGGTGCCTGCTTTGTTCAGCAAAACGTACGACTGACCTTACGATTATTATTCATTGTTACTAAGTTGCTAGCAATCGAACACACTTCGCGTAAAGAGGTTGAGGATTTCTGAGAAATTCATTCTTTATTTTATGACCTAGCGAATACGATTATAGCCAATGACATCGTTTTTCTTAGTAGCTGGTTGCTAGACTCGAAGTAATCCACAATAACCCTATCTTCGAGTCTGAATTCTGCAAACGGTTGCTTTAAGTGCTGCAAATAATGAAAGAACAAAAAGCAAGCTGTAACCCAATCATTATCACTTAGCTTTAGTTGGTAATGTATTTTATCGTTATTTCGTAATTTATTTGTTTCTCTTTTCTTCGTTAGTATAATTACGCTTATTTTGAAAACTACGGAATCAGATGATTATCAGTATTTAAAATGTGTACTACTTCAAGGGATCCTATCTCTACAAAACCTGCTGACCTGTTTTCACAATCTACCCAAATTAATATACAGTACAGTTTTATATAACGCCTAAAATCGTTTCTTATAAGAACGCCTCAATATTCCTAAATTGTTCTGGTTTTGGGCCTAGAATTATTCTTATATTATTTTTAAGTACTACAAGTACAGCTTTGCCTAAAATGTTAAGGAATATATTCCAATCTTTGTTAATATTTTACTACATTATAAAAGTAAGCAAGAGTTCATATTTTGTATCAATAATGCAAAAGTATATCTGAAAGCAGGAAGCAAAAAATGCATTAATGTCTTGATGAAAATGGAGCCTCGCATTTTTCTTAAATTATTCCTAAATTTCAGCAATTTTGAGCTGTAATGCTCATACAGACTGTGTTATAAAAAAGTGTATTGCAATGATCTTTCCTTGAGAAGACAATTTTTTGCATTTATACTTTAATGCACGTTTTTCATAAGAAAATTTTTTTCGCCCATTACTGAAACATTTTCTCAATTCCAGTCTCAAAACTTTCTAAAGACTTTCCTAGCAACAATTTTTGAATCCCAGTGTCTTGCGCATGCACATTAAAAATGATATATCTTAGTGTCGGGATTAGAACTGCCCTAATTTCAGTGATGTTATTTTTGAGATTTTGATTGACGTTATGTTGAGTTAGAACAATAGAGTAGTAATTTAATTCATGTCACGAGGGGAGTTTATTCGATCGTAAGATGGTGAAGGATAGCTCATGGAAAGATTGATATAGACATTTAAGGGTATTTATTCACATTTTGATAGTTTGGAATCCTGTTTGAGAGATTGATTGATAGGGATGCTTGATTAAGTAGAGATTGGAAATCGTTCAGTTGTTTATGTAAGATGGGATTTGATAGGATTGTGATTTAGGGATTGTTTAGGCTGTATATTTTGATTGTTTGTAGAGAAGTTAGTTATCGAGCACATAGGAACTTTTAGGGTAGAGTTGATTGTACATTTTAGCGACTTATATCTAACACTTAGTAAGTAACAGAAGGTTAACTGTTGGAGGGTAGCCAATACCATATACATGACATTTTGTACACAGATAAATTGAATTTTAAATACATAAACAATGAAAATCTTTCATAAGTCTCAAAATCCAGCACTGAACTTTTCTTAACTTTTTGAGCAACTGAGTACTACTTTCTTATAAACAACTATCTTCTAAACAAAAAAACGTGTACTTTATTTTAATTATAATGAACAGCAAGCTTGATTGGTGGGATGGGGTGGATAAAACAAATAGTATTGGTGACATGTCTCTTGGCTTTGAGGAGTAGCCCCCGTCTTTATAGACATTATAATTACGCAATGCCTTATGTATATATTTTTGACTAATTAGTAGTTGCTCATTCTCACTCACTATTGATGCAATATCTATTATTATGTTCTACTTTTGTTTTGCTTTATAATGAAATAAGACATCAACAAAAATTTCAATATATTCCTTTGCATGTCAAAAAGTGCTTGGGCAAAAAGGTATAGCTTTTCAAACACCTGCGAAGCTAATTGTTTTCAATAGGCTGCAAGGAAAATTCTCAGCAGATATCTTCTTGTTTCCGATCCGTGGTAAAAACATGTGAGCAAAAATCAAAAAAAGTACACATGATAATAGCCCTATTAACTATTGATAATTCCGTTACTTGACTTATTCCAGTGTTTTCTTCAATTTTCGAACCATTATTTTAAATTTGAGAACAACGACTCCTAGGAAATCTACTGTGCTTCAGTAAGGCATTCATTTGATCACACAAGGGTGTGCTGTAGTATCTGCAGTATTCTACTTGCCTCGTACATGATATCAGAAAAGTACATATGGACACTTTAAGACCAATTTTCGCGCTACATTTTGATATGAAACTTTTTCTTTTAGCGCAAAGAAAATTACCAATATTTTCAGTCTGAAGTTTTGAGAAACCTTCTCCTCCCATATGAAATAAGGCAATAAATGTCCATCGCAGAGGTGCAATTCATAACAGCTTGTTTGGTTCTAAGACAATTTTCTTTCAGTTTTCATAGTTTTCGTGGCCTTTCAACATTTAACCTGCATCAAAGCCATGTTTGTATATTTGGAATAAGAAAGAAAACAATATCTGGAAGCTCTTCATAGCTAACAGGTATCGTCAAGGCTTCGTTCTGCCTCTTAAGAAGGTACACCTTCGATCTTTAAGAATAACTTGAGCATAATCTAATGCTCAAAACAGAAAATTTAAGAATTTTAGGGAGAAATCAAGTTTTCTAATGAAAAATTTTGTTAAAAAACAAGAATTCCGGCCTAAAGATGTTCTAAAGTTGTCAAGAATTCTAGTGCTGAAAACAGTGTTAATGTGTGCAAAACATGTACCACTATGTATAAGAACCTTGTTAAGAGCTTTACAGGCTGGAACCAAAATATCCGGGCTGCTCAGGAAAAACTTAGGTCATTTTATGCGGGAGACACTGCAACGTTCATTTTCATGTCAAAAAATAAACAGAAAGAGCACCATAGCCATGTAACAGTAATGCAATAAGGCAATACAAGGTAAAGCAATGCAAACAATTTTAAGACCATGTTAGTGCACAATTTGTGGGACACTGCCCTCCATTAGAATGAGCAACAATTTTGCAAAGGGGGTAAAGTCTCCCAGAGCCCCCTGCTAGAAATCGCCATTGAGCTTTCAGTAAGTGAAATGACTATGGACAATAATTGAGGCACCTTGCTACATCACTTCCTGTCTTTGTACTTGACCACGAAGACTATGCCCAGGCCTTAACGCGGCCCTGCTAGACAGGTCATGAGAACTGGTTGAGGAGGAGTAACGCAGACCCAGTCTACGTTAGACCTAGCCTAGGTATTCAATTGGCGAATGACATTGTTAGACTAGAAGACAATAAAGGAGTAAAAAAACCTGTTTTACTTGCCTGACGAGGTCTGTAATGTCCTGCAGACCAGCTTCGTTTTACTGGACATTCTTGTATACGATCGATGGATCCGTGGCAGTAGCTAAAATGGCCTAACTGCGAAGCATCGATGGCACACGTTTACGCAGCTTCCCCATCAGTTAGAGCACTTGCAGGGTTATTTCCTTGGACTTTCGTTGACTGCCTACTTTTCTACCCTTGCAACCAGTGCTAAGGTGAGAAATTACGAAGTCATTGTGTTTTCATTTTGGTTATCAATTGCCCTTCATACAAAACAAGGTGGATGTCAGGAATACGAGCAACTGATATTCTTATTAAGCCTTTATTGAAATCAGCCTCTTTAGATGCCAAAACCTACTTGCAATACCGCAGAAAGCAGTTAACCTCCTTGATTTGCCGGTGTGATTATATAATTTCCAGGTTCATTGACGATCTAGGCCTAGACCGGAAACGCTGACTCATATTGTAGTTTTGTCTTCTGTTTAGCAATTCTAGCTACTTCTATAGCGATGTTTATGAAACGTGTGTGTTTGAGGACAAAGGGTGTTTTAGTGCTTCAAGGCAATTGAACTCAAGTTGAATCGGATATAGATGAGCTATTAAGGTATAACTTTATTGGGTTTAGGTGGCGTTTACTGTGCGCAAGTTATCATACCAGATTAGAAACGTTGAATTGTGCGCGCGGGGCATTTGTTTCGTGGCCTAGAAATTGCGCGGATTGTGCGCGGCTGAGAGCATATTAAATTTTATTGCTAGAAGACATTTTAAAAGATTTGCGCGGCCGCAACCGCGGCTGATAGCTACTATGCGTGGGGAGAAATCGTATTGGGGGAGAAGTCCAATATGGTAATCGTATTTTTTGCTGCCTTATTACATTAAATGTATTACATAAAGTGATTAACGTCATTTTAGGTAGGATTACGTTAATTAATAATCCATTAATTTAAGCACAGTGTTTAATTTTAGCACAACATTAATTATTATGACGTTAATTTGTGCACACTTTGAGCGATACCTATAGCTCTGTTTACACTACAAGGAAAGTTTCCCAGTGTGAACCCAGATTCAACCCAAGCAAAGTTAACCTATGTAGGATTTTTGTCGAGTCTGGGTGGAACCTGGGTAAATTCTACCCACTCATGGAGGTGGGATACGTTTACCTGGGTAGGTTCGTATTAACGCTAGACCCATGCTATGTGGGTTATCTGTAAACAGGGCAATAACCTCCATAATCGGAACCATGCCTCTTTTTTTGGATAAAAACATATCTTAAAAATGAATATAAAACAACATTATAACATTTCTTCTGTTCGTTACTTTTGGTTCTGGTCTCATGTGTGTGCATTGGCTCATATCATAGGCAGCATAAAATACCAATTTGTTTCTAGAGTATTTTTCTGGCCAGAATAAAGAAGAAAAAGTGGCATTAATTAATGTCACATAGGCTATGTTGCATCCATTACTTTCCATAAAAATACATTTTTTGTTGAAGTATGTTAATTAAGGTCACAAAGTATATATTTTTTGAAAAAAATTACATTAGGTAATAGCCCATTAAAGTCAGCCAATTAATTGCTATACCCCACACACTTATTGTAATAAGGTATTCTACATTATGTTGGTATCATGTAGCAATGATTTCACCAGTGGCATTAACACAACTAAACTGTAATCCTGTTACTGTCCATCCTTACTGTTCATCAACTACAGCTCAACCAACTATCAAAGGAGTAAAACTGCTTTTTTTTCTTACTTTCTTAATGTCATATCCCATCTTATATATCGGGTATGCACTTTTATATAGGAATGCTTAACTTTTCTGATCCTCATTATTCATAATCTTTTCTGGTTTTGAGCCTAGCATTATTCTTTACTCTTAAGTTTCAAAGGTGTAACTTTTCTGAAAATGAACAGAATATGTTCAAAGCTTTCTTGATGTCTTCCTTCATCATAATGCAAATGAAAAGAGGAACAGAATAATGTATATCATATTGAAAGGGCAGAAGTTGATCTACAAGAAGTACTATAACTTGAATTCTAAGTCTTGATGAAGCTTGACACTTGCATTATTCTTAAATTACTCTTAAATTTTGTCCATTCTGAGCCTTAGCATTCCTAAAAAATTTATCATTATTAATTGGTGTCTATTCATGGTGACTCATTATTCTCCTACACAGATACACTAACCTATGCCAAGGCCAGTCCAAACCAAGAGCTGAAATGTCTGTGTGTTTAGATTATTCATCTACATCACACTTAGAGAAGCAACTAGCACATGGATCCCTGCTGGAGAAAATAAATGAGAGGCAAACATCTGCAGACAAATTCTTTTCGTTAGAATTTTACCCCCCAAGAACAAGAAATGGAGCATGTAATTTACTTGAAAAGTGTGACAGATTAGCAGAAGGAAGGCCACTGTTTTGTGATGTGGCTTGTGATTTAAAAACAAATGATCATGGAGAAATTAAGGAGAATAAGTCTATTACTATAGCAAGTGCAACACAGGACCTTTTTGGTGTTGAAACCATGCTGCAGTTAGACTGTGCAAGACTCACTGAGTATAAAGCATTGGGTCTTCTGCAACAAGCCAAAGCACTTGGGCTAAGGAACATTCTCATAATGAAAGAGGGTGGGTGTTTTAACTCTGCAAATAAAAATATGAAAATGTCCTTTGAATAGTTTATAAATTGTTGGTTGTTTTCTTTTGTTCTTTTCTTATGTATGGCTTTCAAAATTGTAGTTTAGCTATCTAGCTAGTTTTCCTTGGAAGTGTCATTCTTTCAGTCTAAATTTTTTCTGATATAGGGACTTAGTGGGCCATAATACATGATGCCATGATATCTGTATATCTATTCTATGCTACCCACCTGTAGGGTTGCTGAAGTTGAACTTGATAAGTGAATAAATACATCTTACAATAATAGTTGTTATGACAATGTTGTAAATATAGCATTATGAACCATATATACTTATCATCACCTCTCTCAGCTCCCAAAAGCAAAGAAGAATTGAGGCAATCAAGTGCCAATGCAGACTTCAAAAATTCAGTTGAACTTGTTCAGTTTGTGAGGAGAAAATTTGGAAATTATTTTACAGTTTGTGTTGCAGGTATACCTGAAAGTCATTCACAATATATCTATTGATTCAACAATATAGTATCCAGTGCAACTTGATTCACTGCAGTTGAGTTTTCCATCACATTGAAATTTATTGATGATTGATGAGTGGGCTTAGAAACCATTTTAAAAATCTTCAATATAGTAAATGTGATGTCTACAAGTTCCTAAGTTTGAAGAAGCATATTATTTACTACTAGTCTCCTATCTGTCTTCTACAAGCCAAGCCACTGTTTTGTGGTATTTTATGGCTTTCATTTCTTTCAATAAGTTAGGTTCAGCTACTTTTTTATTATCATAGCACCAGCTCATTGATTACAATTGTTGTAGTTCAAGCCTGTTCCTATTTTGCATTGTTTTTAATTTTGCTGTTTTGTTTAGAAAATATGGATAGAACCTCGCAAAAGGATGCACAGAGAAGCTTTCTAGTGTCACAAATTTTAATTTAAAATAGTGACCTTATAAGTAGTTAAGGCTGATCTCCACTGGACAGTTTTTATAACATTTGTCATAAAAATTATCTTAAAATCTCATGATGACACATGCACAGTAGTTAAGAGAATCATTTATAGGATCTTCAACAAGATCATCAAGTACTCAACAAAAGTTAAACAGCTTATATCTTTTCATTGAGCGCTTGACAATCTTCCTAACAATTCTGTCACAACGTTTTCAGACAATTGTCATAAAAATTGTCTAGTGGACATTAGCCTTTAGACTTATTCTATCAAGATACAGTGCTTTGCTTTTTTGTTGATGTGTGACAGGCCCTTCTTTACAGGGTCCAAAGAAGAAAATGTCTTTTGTCTACATAAATAAGAATTATGGCTGATTCAGGCAGGTTCTATTTTTGAATGAAAAGACAGCCATCTCTCTCCACTACCAAAAAACTTATTATCGGTACACCTTATTTATCCTTTTATTGGCTTTTGTTAGAAGTTAAAGTGCATCCTATAATATTGGAGGATATGTAAGCCACCCCTGCATATAGACCATGCCCCAAGTTTATAGGATCCAAAATCAAAGAAGATGTTTTGAAGTTTTCTAATGTTTTCAAGTGTTCCTGGAATAATGATGCATTCAATACATAAGCCACACCCCTAAGTTTCAAAACTATAACTAGAAAAAATTGCAGCCTATGCACAACTTTATATGGTGGTCCATTGGTTTCTCTGTGTGCTGGACCTTCTCACTCCAGTCTTACATGTCAAGTGCCCTTCAAAACTTTAATTATTAATTTATAAGCTTTAATTAATTTCAGGTTACCCATCTACAATGACAAATGATGACATGATATATGAAGAGAGTCTAGATCATTTGCAAGCAGAGGCTGCAGCAGGTGCAGACTTCGTAATTACACAAATGGTATTTCAGGCTGAAATGCTGATTGCATTTATAAAGCAATGTAGAGGGCTTGGAATTACAGTTCCAATTATTCCAGGAATTCTCCCTATACAAGTAAGTATAATGTACTACACTGTAAATCCTCAAATAAGCCTTCAGGGGCTTATTTGCAAAAATGAATTTTTGAGTAGGCACCTGTTTCAGGGGAGGCTTTATGCAAAGGGGGCTTTTGCAAAGTTTTGCACTTTCCTCAAATGTTAACATAACAGTGACATAATTTTCTCAATCAACTAAAAAAATTACAAACAGGCTGTTCTGGAAACAAATTTCATTAGTCAATAACAATTTGTTGACTTTGATCACAAAATTCATGTTTCTTTTTGCTTTTTTTTCTTCAGTCTAAGGAAGTACAACTATATAGCTATTGTCCAATGAGGGTTTATTGAAATAAGACATTATTCTGCAATTATGCTTCCCTTAAATAGGGCTCAAAGAGGACTTATTTGAGGAGGGCTTATTTGCAACAATTATTTTTAAGTGGGAGCTTGTTCACAGGTAAGGGCTTATTTAAGGATTTATGGTATGACTGTATTCAGATGGTTCAAGAATGACCATTGTTGAAACAGAGTTGATGCTTGCTCTTTTCTTTTATAAATTGCATACTTCTGTTTCATTTTTCTTTCAGAGTTACTCTTGTATAAAGCAGTTGAGAAAACAGGCTAGCATTGATATTCCAAAGAATGTTATGAACATTTTGAATCCTATCAAGGACAATGATGAGGCTGTCTTAAGATATGGAACATACCTTACTGTCCAGTTATGCAAGGCATTGCTTGAGACAGCATTGGTTTGTGGTCTTCATTTTTATACATTGAATAGAGAAACTGCAACGAAGGACATTTTGAAACGAATTGGTCTATGGAAAGATGAATGTGTTCCAAGGCGAGTCCTTCCTTGGCAACAATGTGAAGAAAATGAAGAGAGAGCAATGCTAGAAAATGTTCGACCAATCTTTTGGGCCTTGAGGCCTGATAGTTATGTTCATAGAACTTCACAATGGGAGAACTTTCCAAATGGACGATGGGGAGATAGTAGCTGTTCTGCTTTTGGAAGATTTAGTGATTATCATTTATTTTTTGCCAAGAATAGAGATAGATTACCAGAGTTGAAAAGAATGTGGGGAGATTCCATTGATAGTGAGCAAGATGTGTTTGACGTTTTTGCTTCCTTTATTTCTGGCAGCCCAAATAGAAATGGAGTTAAGGTTTGTCTCTACCATCATCTTTTAATTACTCATGTTCTTTATTCAATCACATACTGAATGGTAGAATTGGAATGGTTATTTCACTCTGAAAAATTTTTAATTATTTTAATAGTCTTTAGCTAAATGAGAAGAACCAAGAAAATGCAGGTTTGGGCAAAAATTGTTCATCACAAGAAACAACCAAATTACATTGACTATGCAATACACAAGGCTACAACACTACTTATGAATAACATTTGATTAGATAGCATGTAATCCTTCATTATGAAAATATTCCTCCCTTGCTTAGTTATAGCAAATGGCAAATGAGTAGGGTGGGAGGGCAGTTTGCAAGATTTGCAAAATATATGCACATATGGCACATCAGATGGTATGAGACCTCAAGGACGAGAATTAGATAAGGGAGCATAAATAGGAGCATGGAGGGCCCAAATAAGGCGAAAGGGGATTTGAATATAGGAAGCCATTGGCTGAACATTGCATCAGTTCGAGTCTGATGCAAGAGCCCATGCTGATGACTCATGACCAGGAGAGCTCTCATGGTCATGAGTCATCAGCATGGGTTCTTGCATCAATGCAATCTGATTATACCCTAGGGCTTGCAATGCACAACTTAGGCCCAACCAAGACTCCCCAAATTTAGACCAACATTGTAACTGAACAGTGTTCCCCTGCAAGCTAACAAATTTATTAGGGATGAATCTACAGCTCTATGCATATGCCTTGCTTCCTACACTACTTAGCAGATAGGGCTGTATATTGTATATAACTGTAACATATTGAGTTTGATGTTTTAGTTATTTGCTGTATTTCGTATCACTTTAGTTATCATGTTGTGTGTTTCAGTCTTGTGTACCTGTGGAGTTCTGTTGTGTGCAGTAAACACCCTTTCCGGGCAATGTGTTGTCCTGTCAACATGTATTGTGATCTTGACATGTCATGTATTGTAGCATGCAGTTGATGTCATATGTAGAGAGTGTTTAATTCATATTTATCAGTCTTCTATTTGTATTATACCAGAAATCATCAAGAGGTGTTGTGTATTGTAAATTCTACATTAGGCCTAGGCATAAAGTACTATTACAAATATGGTGACTGCTCACAATCATGACAAGAGCCCAAATCGTTATATAACTAAGTTTGGTATCACTTAAACTTTAGTTAATGCATAAGTCCATGGTACTGAGAAATGCAGCTGGTACGATTTTAAGCCCATGTTGCCCAGTCTGTGACAGCCAAGTTGTATTCATTTTTTGCCTCATGCTATTTCCACTTGATGTATAACACTATCTTATATGTACTGTTGAATGTTCCATTTTTGATTTTAGGTAAATTCTCTTGCATTACCAATGTTTGTTTTACCTTTCTTTGTAGGTATCTACAATACCATGGACAGAGGAGGACATCGCTCTAGAAACAGGTGTGATTCGAGACCGACTTGTGCACCTGAATCGCAATGGTATTCTTACTATTAACAGTCAGCCAAATGTAAACTGTCTACCATCTTCAGATAAAATATTTGGTTGGGGAAGCCCTGGAGGATATGTCTTCCAAAAGGTAAACACTTGAATGTGTTTGAACACAGCTTTCCCTTTTTGACATAGGTGAGTCTCATTCTTTTCTTTTTCAGTAGTCCTGGCAAGATAAGGTATGTTTTATGGGTTAAATTAAGTCTTCAAGGTTTTTATATGTATTAGCTCCAATGAGTTTGATTAAGCCCATGCCTAGAGACACGCGATTGTATGTGTGAGTGTATACACATGATTTATAGCTACAGTACGTGTGACAGGCCACCCATGCCAATATTATTGTCATTGGTGCAATTGCACTAGTCAAATAAGAACTGTATATTGTATTGCGTTGGTCCTCCAAGCTACTGTGCTCAGTACTCTCATACCGTGTGTTAGGGATCATTCATCCATTATTTATCACCTCTACGGGGGAAGGAGAGTACCTTGATTTGTTACACTATTGTTTTATTTATATGGAGAGCTATAGTGTGTGGTGTTGCAACAGGAGGAAGGGGTATCAAGCATGTTAAATTTAGAGTTACATAATGGGTGAATGACGCCATCAGATCGTGTGTGCAATTGATCACACTTGCAAATAGATGCTCTTGAACATTTTCTGGTGTCTCCAAATTCCGATTTCATCATTTGAAAAAGTAACTGCCTTTGGCTTATGTTCGTACTTTACACCCTAGCATCTTGACCACAATCATTACCTACGTCAAACTTTCAAGAGCAGCGTTTAGTCTGATGATAGAGAATTGCTTTTACATTTATTTTTTGAACTATGATTGTTTCATTGTTTGAGTGAATTTGTTTTATTAATACTATCTTTGTTCCACCTTACAATCCGTCTCTTAGTTTCTTAATTTGATCTGAGCACACTTGTGTACAGATTTTCTTAGCAGTGTGATCGCACATCCAAAATCATTCTCGAGTGTTAGTTATCACACTGGCAGTATTTGCTCATGGCAAGGCCTGGTTTCATATCTCAGGCACTGGCATCTTGTATAACACATGCAGCTCCAAATGCTGCAAAGCTTTGCTCGTGTTCAAAGAAGCACATATGCGATTTGACACTCAGGCACAATTTGCTTCAGGGCATGGGCTAGTTTCACCTGATTGTGAATTGTTGCTACTCCAGATTTAGCAACTGATTTAGCATTGAATGTGTGTTATTTATGTTTATGAATTTTATAATCTGAAGATCTCCATCAATTGCAAAGATGCTTCAGAGAGAATGCAGAATATGTTTTACATTCCACTTCCATCAAAAAGTTCCAGGCATAACTGCGAATAGTTTCCCTGTTCCTTAAAATTTAGCGCGTTTTCCTTGAAAACGTTGAAGACGCTCGAAGATTTCAACTTGTTCGAGCACAGGAGGAAGATCTAACCCAATCTTCTCTATTCTGGTGCACGCATGAATAGCTATTAGCTTCATCAGGCCCTGTCCAGTTTATCTCCAATGGAATAAGTATTTATCTGGCTTGGCAGACAGAGAGTTGCTTTAGAGATAAAAGGAGCTTTAGGGACAAAAGGAACTAAAGAATATCAATTTTTGTCATGTTTTAAACCAATACTGGTTTGGAAAGAACAATTTTGAGTGGATTTATGTACCTTGAGATAGTCTGTTAAACAGTCTTAAATTGTTAAACAATTTGTTTTGGGTCCTGCCACTTATGCCCATTCCCATAGTGGAGTCTGGGAATGTCATCCTCCAGACAAAACTCCCATCAGTAGGTTACCTGGTATTTCTCTCTTCTGTCGGCAGACGTTTTTATTGTATGCTAGTGAACCCAGCAGAAACTAGGTTTGCTAGTGTAGCAGAAAGCTGTGAGCCACTCCAATTTTGCGCTAACATGTATGCTATAGGGCCCCTAGAAAAGTTTTATTGGAGTGGCCATGATGCCAGTGTATAAATGAATTGCGTTCCATGCAGATAGGAGAGAGAGAGAGAGAGAGAGAGAGAGAGGAGAGTGTGAGGCAATAATTAATAGACCTATGTGATATGCACATGAAGACAATTATTCGATATTAGGAGTTCTTTTTTAAGAATATCTACCATATACACGCTCTATTGTAATCTGAGACACGCTTTAATCACAAAAATATTATTTCCTCAGGCTTATCTTGAATTTTTTGCCAATAAAGAGGACACAATGAATTTGCTGGCCTTACTACAGGATTATCCAAGCGTCAATTATCACATCATAAATAGACTAGTAAGATTTTTACAGATTTTTTTCTGTGTCCTATGGTTGTGCTTACGCTGTGCGATATCAATTTGGTTCTAATATAGAGGAAGAATTAGATACTGGAAAAGATCCAATTTGGGCTTTTACTACAAAAGAGAGGGACAGTTATGTATATTTTTGTTTGCCTTTTAACATTCTAAGGCAGCTTCTTTCTCTATTAGGGAAATGAAAACCACTCTAATGCAGACAGAGAATCTCCTAATGCAGTAACGTGGGGCGTTTTTACTGGAAGACCGATTCTACAGCCTACGGTAGTAGATCCACAAGCGTTTACTGTCTGGAAGGTACGAACTGTTTGGTTTTATTGATTCGTCAGTACTCTTGTGTATGTTTAGGCATGATAGTAAATGCAACAAGGGTTAGCAATGCTTTATGAATTTGTTAGCCGTGCTTTTTGGAGAAACCTTTTCTTTATTGAAAATTGTCATAATCTACCCCTCTAAATATGTTGTATTTCTATAATTTCTATCATTCTTCTTCGAGTGCCGTGTCAAAAGACGCTGGCAGCAATGAGTTCTCTTTTTGATGCTTTTCTACAAAGTTCTATCGTATTGTCGCAATTCGTCCACTTTACAAGTTGGTCTGTGAACAGCGTTCTTCTTCTTCCACGAGTTCTCTTTCCTATTATTTTACCGGTAACTGCTAGGCATTCTAGTTTATCTGTCATTTAAGGCAGGATTTGCAGGAATCTTACGACTATTAGATATCGTACTCTAACCACTTATCCCCAGAAATCATATTTCACAATACGATCTGTGGATCTTTCCGAGAGCACTTTTGAAATATTTAGAATGATTTTACAAAACATGTTTATCGTTTATCTACCAGCTTCTTAAGCGAGATTTTTTTTTGAGGAAATGATTATTAATGTCAAATAATATGAAAATGTCGCTTATGCCATTATCAAATATAATCTCAAATGCCAAATAAAGGGGGTTGGAATTTGAGAAATGGCTGTAAATGATTATAAGACAATGGAAAGAACAAAAACAGGTTTTCATAAAGCATAAAGCTATTATATGTATATATATATATATATATATAATATATATATATATATATAT
>WIPJ01003903.1:307439-327350 GCA_018155075.1 Cassiopea andromeda | reverse complement strand
ATATATATATATATATATATATATATACATATATATATACATATACATATATGGAATCATTCTATTTTGTCTTAAACATTGGGCGTGAATAGTACTAACAAAGAAATGGCATGAAATCCGGGGGTTGGAAGTCGTAAAAAGTCTAATTCCTTAAAATTAATGAACGGGGGCTCCTGATAAGGTCCGTTGTTTGGAAAAACTCGAAACATTAATAAGCGGGGTGGGACGTTTATTTGGCACCTGAGGGTATCAGTTTCGTCCTTCTTATCCTATTGTGCCCTAACTTTACCACTTTCCATTATTTCAGGTAAAACGTTTTATGTATTTGTATTTTAGGACGAGGCATTCGAGTTGTGGATGCTACAATGGGGGAGGCTATATGCAAATGGATCTAAATCACAAGAAATTATCAAAAAGTTCCACAATAGTTACTACCTTGTCAATTTGGTCGACAATGACTATGTCAAAGGCAACTGTTTATTTGATGTTGTAGACAAAGTAATATCCATGCGGGGGAGCTAGTGAGCTTGGGAAATAAATCTTTGAATGATTTTGTAAATAATCACCAAAAGTTGACATGCTTAATTGTACTTAGTGGACTGTAGTACACACTAGACTAAATTCTAGTTGAAGTTTCTTCGACCATGCAACTAAAGGATTACTTGGGTGTCATCAGTGGTGTAGAAGTAAATCGATAGCTATGGGGGCCCTTTTCTTGTATCTATCTTTATAAGAAACTTTGAAGTTATCCCACCAGAAACATCGTCCAATAGACAGCGTATTTTGTACCTTATATCTTTAGAACTAGAAATTTCTTGACAAATAATGATTCTTCTATGCTTTTTTTCTTAAAAACTTACAGAGTTGGGAGGACTGCGCCCCCCTCGCACTCCCCCTCTTCTACACCATTGCGTGTCAGTCATAAAGGAAATCTTAGAATAAATGTCTTAGTAATTTACAATAAATAAAAATAAAATACTTGAAATTCATGCTCATATTTGTATGTCCATAAGCCTTTGCCAGTCCTTTACCTCCCTACCCTCTTTGTCCATATATATCTATTGGTTTCTTAACAACTCACCTTTCCCTGTCCGTGTGGCCACAGCTTGGGAATTTTTCTTCAATTCTTTAAGCTATGTATAGCTTCACTGTGAGCCTGCGTGCGCACCATTGCACGTACTGATAAGTAAATTACATAGATACTTATCATAATGACAAAGCGACCTACAAATCCTCTCTCCTCTCGTAATAAGACAACTATCAACAAGAAATGCACGAACATATCTCTATAGATTGTGGGCGCTTATGGATAAACACCCCTCCTCCCTGTCCACTTTCTTCTCCATTTTACTATCCCTTTCCCCTGGGGGTACAGGGAAGCTTTGTGGATGGACCCTTGTGTGAAGTGTTGTAGAATTTTAATGAAAGAGTTAAAATGATATAAGGATATTTTTGAAACTTGAAAGATCTTAAGCAACCATAACCGTTCTATCTCTTGTTTCTTAGTAGCAGAGTCGAATTATTAACGAACAGCACCATGTGTCAGCTTTGCTTTTGTACCAGACCTCTACAGTTATAGAATTTTGATAATTATTGCTTGAAACTTATACCAAAGCCTTTTTGTAATTTTTGCCATGCTTAAGTTTGCTAAAAATTTTCAGCATATAAAAAGGACTGGGTTTGTTGTGAATGTTTCCTTTTCAAATTAAGCACCTTGCAATTATGAAATGGCTCTGGTCTTTACTCACTTCTGTGGGCCTTGTAGAAAGTTGTGTTTGATGAATGTTAGTGTAGACATTATCGATCTGTAGATACCTTATTTTTCATAAAAAAATTCATTGCTTTCCTCCTGTGTTATTTGTCGATAGACTGCTTAAAAGCGTTTGTAACTCCTGGTAATATGACTGGATGAACTATGTTTCAGACCTCATCATATGATGATACTCTGTTCAAATGCATTTGATTTGATGTACTGAAACAGGGTTCCCACGCCCCGTTAAAATTCTTAAAAATCCTTAAATAAAACAAATATCCTTGGAAATCCTTAAGTAATATGAAAATTTACCAAAATCTCCATAAGAAATATAGTTTATAATGGTAACTGTTGTATCTTTGTAAACGAGATTTGAATATGCCAGTGTATCGCAAAAAGTTCTTATACGGAAAATATAATTTTTTTGTTTTGCAATTTCACTTAAAGAAATAGATTGATAAGGTCAATCTTGTGTGTTTAGTTGACAAGGAAGGAGCTAATAACACGAAATCTTCCTTAGACTGCCTTAATTATTATAGATTTTTGTTGTAATCTAGCCAAATTCTCCTTAAGAATTGCTAGAAAATATCCTTTTTTCTCTTTAAAAGCCCTTACTTTTTGTATCAAAAAAAGCGTGTGAAGTAATGTTTAGTTTCCTTTTCAGCAATTGTACTCACATTATACTTGCCCCTATTTACAGAGTCTCTGCTAGATCAGAGTAAAATCAGGGAAAGTTGCTTTGCCTACAAAATGCCAGGAAAGGATCAGGGAATTTAATCAAATTTAGATAAAATCAGGGAAGTATCAGGAAAACTGTTTGTGTTCTCTCTAACAAAGTGACTTCCTAATATGCTGAAAAAAGAAAACACATTCTGCAAGTAGTTTTCTTTTTCATGATTAATTTGAAGCACACACCTTTGCTCAAATAGGCTGACATTTGCGTGAAGATGGCTTTCATTGTGATAAGCGTATTGTAAGGTATTTGCTCAGGATCTATACTGTATCAAGGAAAGCAAAGAAAAAGCCAGCGAAATATCAAGAAAAATTACTTACCTAATTTGGTAGACACTTTGATTTAAGAAAGGCAGATATTTTGCCAAATTCAAATATTTGCAGTCTTCGTTTCAAGCTGAACTGGCTGATGGTCGAGATTGTTTAGCTTTATACACTGTTTGTTTGTTTTCATCAATGAATAGATTTCCAATGGATTCTTATTTATTGAGGAAGTATAACTGAATTTATATGCACTTTTTTTATAAGAAAAAGTTTTAAAAATAAGGCTCAAATGACCAGAATTTTAAGAAAATCACAAGGCTCAATTTCCAAAGTTAACTTTTTTTATTGGCCAAAAATTGATATTATGCCATTATCACATTCAAATGTTTAAGATAGAATTCAAAATCGAATATATAGGAATAAAAAAGAAAGGGTAACCCATTTTAGCAAGTTTACTTTAGCAAAAGGTAAGAAAATCTCAGGCTCAATTTCTGGAAAATTAAGAAAGTTGAGGCTCGGGAAAATTGATAATTTCCTTATTAAAAAACGTGTGAATTCCTTTCATACTTGCACAAATGAATCTTTCACGAATTGCGAAGGCTACCAGAACTAGTACTTTGGTTTTTTGGATAATTCACTGCCAAAATGCTACGGTCACAGCTTTGATAACAACTTAGCGACATTTAAGTTTGCTGATAGATCTCTGGCTTATTGCAGCCTTACATTTTCAACGTATGTTGGGAATTGTAAAAATCCCCAGTTGTTTAGGGCTCAGTTTATTCCCAAAGTACCACTGTTATGGTTTTGCGGTTCATAACAGCAAAGTTCTGAAACTGCCTTGATGGTTTTGTAAATAGTTAATTAGCAGGTGAAAGTCAATAGTTAAATCGATAATAATTTGGTGAATAAGTTGGAGCTTTTTAAGACTTTAATTCTCTAAAATGGTTTAAGCAGTAAGTTGTTTGCAAACTACTAATGCAATTACTTTTATGCTTGCTTTTCAAGAAGATACAAGTGCCCTTGATACTTAGCTATAACAATTGTTGGTATATTACCAAAGCTAATCATAAAAAACTTTAAATCACTTAACAGTATCTTCTGTATATCATTTGCAAAATACAGAATGCAGTCATACATTTGGGGGGTGTATACAAATATTTGAAAAAGTAAATTATCTGATCACTTGTTAGGTAATTGACAAGTTTTTGCCAGATTTTCATCATTCTTCACAAAGTACTAAGATATTTAGTTTATTAATTACAGTAAAACTATAATATCAACGGAATGTAGGGTTGAGTTTGTAATGAAAATGAAAGTTGATAGTGCTGTGAAGAATTTATAGGCAAAACACAAAGGCTATAATATTACAATTTTGCTGCAGTTGACAAATTAAACATCTCAATATTCTGTGAAGAATCTTCCGTTTTAGAAAACAACTTTAGGCCTTGTTTTTTAAAGTATGGTGACGAATGGGTATGCAAAGGCCTAGTACCATAATCCTCCGCTTTCGTACCATTAAGCGCCTCCATAGCTAAGTAAATCATATAAGGGACCGGTCATTGTTTATAACCGGGGCTAGGACTACAGATCGAAGATAGAAGTAGTTGGGTAAAGAAAATTTTTAAGTAGGCAAAGATTGGGTACCAAGAAATTAGTCAAATTCTTCTTGTAAAGTATTATAATCCTGGCCAAAAAAGGTTCTTTTGCCAGGCTTTCTTTCTTTGAAGTCATGACGATTATTCAGATCTTTCTCTGAGGGTTGGGCATTGACTATTTGCAAATTTTAGAAATACTTGTTTAATATGGGTAGGAAAAATTTTGTAATCATAACACACCACTCTTTGGTGCAACCACCCTAAATAAATAATGACCTGTCCATAGCTTGGAAACTAGTACAGTTCAAGACATCACATGTCTTAATGACTTTGGAAAGACTCTTTGTGAAATAGCAAGACTATTGCGTTGTTTTGAAGATGATATCAGCAGATATAAATCCATGGTTAATAGGATACACTCTTTTTTATAAGAACAATTTCATAAGAGCACGAGCCTGAAATCTGGTGAAAAATTAAGAACAAAATAAGAACAAGGCCGAAGCCTGAGGCCTTGTTGTAAAATGTATTTTTGGAAAACGATGCATGAGCTTTCTGCTAACAAATGGACATGAAATGTCCTTTTCATGTGAACTTGAGAAGTGACAGCCATGAAACTTTTATCGTTGATTTTCGCAAATTAGTTGTCCCTAGCGAATCTAGATATTGTGCTGCTAATATTATCTATTCGTAATTGTTAATAAACCTTTTCACTAAAAATCATTAATGTGCAAGAGAGACCATATTGGTTGTAACATTTGGCTCTCAATCAATCACAACACCCAATGTTGTCTTATATATTGTCTTTCTATGTATTTCTAAATGGCCTACATGCTACATATTTAAGAACGAATTAAGAAAAATTCAGCCTCAAAATTTAGGAAAATTAAGAACGGCCAGACTGAGCCTCAAATGTACTGGTTCTTATAAAAAGAAGGATGAGTTACAATTTGAAAGCAAATTAAATCTGTAAATAGCTATGCATATAAGGTATTTGTTAACCCAGCCAGAACACGACTCTAATCTGATAATTATATAGCACTGTTAAACTTTGAATTAGAATTAAGACTATGGTCTTTGTATTCCAGGTGTAACCTAAATGCAAAAACAACAATCCTACATCTGGAGAAAAACTTTTAAAACATAAATCACATGACAGGTTCTGAACTCCCTTGATAGTTTTGTAAGCAATTTTAGATTTCATACCAAACCTATGACGTCACCTTTTCAATCCTATGCCTTCTAATTGATTCCATAATTAAACCCAACATTGAGATTAAATTATTTATCAAAGCAAATAACTTGTTGCAAAACGCACTGGCTAAGATTTCAAGCCTGAAATTTAAATGGCCTAATTTTAGCGATTTTCAGCTTTTAATAATTATAGGTTAAACTGTTGAAGTTTTATATAGAGCTCTAAACCTGTAGCATTGTTTCGGAAGATGGTTTCAACTGATACAAATGATTTATCATTCCATAATTGCTAATTAAGAATACATTTGGGGAGCATTGCTTTGGCATTTGTAGTGGTAGTGTTGAATATGGACAAAAATTTATAATGCAATATTTACTATAGACAGCTCGGAAAGCAACTGAATGCATCCAAATTTAATGTGCAAGACAGAAGCACTACAAAATTTACAAGATACCAAAGTGAAACTCATTATAACATTCGTTCGTGGATCCAATCAGAAGTTGATTGAGTTATTCTCCATTCAGTTTTCAGTTCTATTTGCTATTCGCTTCCTTTTTTTCCTTTTTTGCTCTTCTTTTTGTGGGCTTTTTTCTTTTTTTTGGGAAATCAATCAATTCTGTGATTTTTTCAGCAATTGGCTTACCACGCTCATCCCAATACTTTTTACATGCAGCATCTACGGCTTTAACATGCTTATTACGTGCGTTCAGGCCTTCATCTTGCAGTGTTTGTAGCAGTTTTGCTTTGTTGAAGTTTGGTGAGGATGATAATCTAGAGATTTAAGCAAAGTATATAATTTTGTCATAAGGAATGAGTTTTTTCCTTAGAGTCGGGATGCATATTAAAGTTGTCAATAATTTATCGATTGCGATTTATATTTTGTAGGTGAATTGGTAGGACTCAGAATTGAATCTTATGCCACATCACATGTCCATCCTGTCGTATAAATTTCAAGCTGAAGACTGCAAAGTCCTTATTTTGGAAGTACACGCTTTCTTTCTAAGAAAGTAATTTTTAAGAAGTAACACTGATCTGTTTACAACGTTAAAAAAGTTCAATGCTATATTTTTGAGGCCTAAGAAAGCCAAAAATGTACATGTGAGTTTAAAGTTCCAGCTACCAGTGTATAAGATATTGGTTCTGTTTTGTATGCTTTTCCTCAACTGTTTGTCTTCTGTTCTTATTTAATGGTCAATGATTGATCAATACGAGGCAATTACAAAAGAATCCCCGTTACTTTGTGCATCGAAAAGATTCAATCGTCAACACGACAAGATACACTTCGTTAGTCGGCAATACCTCTATAGCGTTAGACTCTCGTTAGTTTTTAATATAGGCAGATCATAAATTACCATAAATTAGTAGTATAACTTAGAGCAAGTGTAGTTAGTTTTGAGATTGGAGACTTTGATGAGATATTATAGACAGATAAGAGAAAAATAAAATTGCCATGAACACATGTTTGTCAATCAATCAAAGATGCTAAGCTTGAAGAAGAATCTCATTTAGCTTAAGCATGGCTTTGTGGCATTTTCTGAAGGATATTGCTTACCTCCTTTGTACCACGAAAGAAACGATTAGAAAAAATGCCTAGTGTATAAAGTACAGGCGCGCAACTAGGAATTATCGAGGGCAGGGATTCAATCCACGAAAAAGGGCACACTAAGACTTTGTAAAGAAGATAAGATCATTCAACACTGCTTTGCAGACTAACAAACAGATGAAACAATGTTGAACTTTTATTGGTATGGTTACTCTGAAGTCAAATGACCCTCATTGCAATCCCTTTTGACGATAGCAAAAGAAAAATGAGGGTGGAAGCGAAGCGCCCAGAATATTTTTGGAACCACTCTTATTGAATCTAATGAAAACGCCCCAGTGCGCTACAAAAAGGGTACTTTCGTTCTTTTGCTGAAAAAAGCGGGGTCCAGGCCCCCTTAGTTGCGTGCCTGAAAATAACTATCCGGCTCACCTTTTGTTATATATATATTGTCCTGTAACCCTGTCTTGAACTGTTGCTCTTACGCTTTCGACAAAATCATTTTGATTCCCTCCTAGTTTTGAAGATTTGATCTTACCATAATTTTCCTCAGTAAAACTAGATCTAACATCCCCATTAGCTTCTTCATCTTCATTCCCACTGGAATTATCCTCTTCATCCTCAACACTTCTCTTCTTCACTCTCTCTTCACACTTTAACTTGAACTCCTGCCAAAGCACGTCAGCTACTTTACAAAGATCTAGCGGGCTAATTTGCTGCTTTCTTTGTTCGCAAGCTTTTGGCATGGAAGCCTCCAATGTCTCTTTGAAATTCTTCGCAACTTCTTTGATTGATGTGTCTACATTCAATCCATCAATTGGATCCTTCTCTTGTTGCATTTTTAACATTTGTAGAAGTCCCAACTCCATCAGATGAAAAGAAGTGTATAAATTTAATTGTTTTGGAATCTCTTGCTCTCTTGACCATTCCACGTTGCCTGAACCAGCTACCAATGCATTTTTGACTGTTGATAAACATCTTGTAAGTTCTTTTCCTGCATTCTCCTTCATGCAACGGGATAAGATAATCCGATACTTTTTCAAATCGTTCTCGATGGCTTGAAGTTCTCCAAGTTCATGATCTTCTCCAAACCATTGTTTCGTTTCTGCAAGAGCTTTTGGCCAAATTGAATCCGCTTTTTCATTTGTTAGGAAATTTTTGAACAGAACATCTAATGTTTTATTCATTGATAGCATACCCATTACTGCAGGCATCGATGACTGATATAGATCTATTAATTCTTTTTCAGCTTCTCTTGATGAATTTGCAGTACTAGCTTTTGCATAGAGAACAATCACAAAAAGTGCAAGTAAGATTCGCAGCTTCATTTTTTTGCTGTTCTACTAACTATGTGTTTTAAAATCTGAAACTGCTATTCTACACAATAGGCTATTGGCCAAGGGTGAAATTTTGCGAGAAGATGCCTGTTTGTGCTTTAAGTTGCAAACATAGGTGGTGGTATGACACGTGAACGCAGCCATCGGTAGGTTTTGGAGAGACCACCTGCAATGATTGTATTCACTGTTGAATCTATTTAGAAAAGGTGCAAAGCATCTCTGCAAATTGCAAAAATCCTTTCTCATTTATACATATTGAATAAAAATGCTTTCTCTGGATAATTTTAATGAGATGGCATTCAGACCTAACCAAGAATGATAGCAAGCAGAATTTAACTTGTGAAGGGTATTATGAGAAAAGTTTTCAGCTTTGACTGGAACAAGCTGTTTTGAGTCATTCTTCTCTCAAATCACAGCTTTTTGGGTACCTGAAGGGTTCCATTGAGTAAAGATCATAACATGTGGCTTCACTCTGCTAATTTATGTAGGTGAAAAAGTGGCCTCATGCTAAACTACTTCTATTGAGGTGTCTTGTTCGATTCAGCGATTCAGGCTCTGTCCAGAAGAAAATTAATGTTTTCTTAATAATGCTCTCCTTGCTGAAAACAGCGTAATTGAAGAACCATGTCGTAGAAACAGAAATTAATATTTAGCAAAGAACGATAACTCTTCTGTAATCTCTGTACTCCTACTGTATTTCAACATAGTATATTAAGTCGATTGCAAAAGAAGCTAACCTTCCTATTGATTGTAAAAGGAGCTGTCAATCGTGTTCGGCAATAACTCTATGGGCAAGACAGACAATTTTCGCAGCAATAGCGAACATTATTGGTAAAAGGGACAGACAGGGTTGTCTTCTATTTAATTGAGACTCTCCACCAAATTCATCGAGGAGTCACTTGAACCTTCTATGTACAGGGGGTCCATCCGATATTTTGGATGGGGATTCGCGTTGTGACCCGATACTTTTGGCGGCTTTCCAGTGTTGGCACGTGATAGCAGTTAGTTGCACCTGAGGTCAAAATGTCTTGTGTCGCAGGCCAACAATCAGCTTCATAGCTGCCTCAAACCTCAGCCTGTTTCAACAAATAAATATTAACTAACTCACTAACTAACTAACTAGCTAACTAGCTAACTAACGCCATTATGAATGGATCTCCACAAGTAATTTACTTGATATTTTTTGGGAGTGTGCCAGCCTTTTCTATCCTTTTGGGTGAATTTTGGAAGCCGCGGATGGACTCCCGTATACAAAATGCTCGCGACCCCCCTGGGCAGATGCGCTTGTGCTGTGGAGGTTTTTCAAGAAAATTAAGGGGGCAGGGGCTGAATTCACCGAGTATTTTAGAAGAAACACGTGTAATCGACGAATACTTGGGAATGTTTGTCGGTTACACGTGTTTTTCTTAAGAATAGGTGTACATGACAATCGAGGCTGAAGCAAAAAGTGATTTTCTTACAAACAATGGTGCATTTAGCCTCTGGCTCACTATTTTTGCCGAGAATATGACTCAGACATCGACTCTTCTAACAATAAGAAATGAACTTTGTTAGGGATACCAATACTTCGAGTTCATGAACTAATGGTCATTCCCCAAAGGAAATGCGTAGAAGGCATATGTTCAGTTTGCTTTAATTTTGGACAGTACCATGGGTTAGTGCATGGCTCCCGCATTGCTGTAGATTCCCGGTCAATGATTGGCTTTAAACTTCAACGGCTAAACATTAGGGTTTTAAAGAGTGGCAATCTTCGGTATCCTCAACAAAAGTACTTTGTAAAGACCAAGCATTCTCCTGCAGGTAATTGATTTTTATTTTGCAATAAACATTATTGACTATCTTTCTAATGAAATAAATCTATCCTTCCAATGAAATAAATGTATTGCTAGGATTTTCTTTTGCAGATAAATTTGCAAAAGTTGACAAGCGCTCCCCCAGTTACCCATATCAGATTTGGTTCTTTTTTAGCATTTTATTAAGAATTACGAGAAACTAAGAGCCTGAAACTTTTATGTTATTATTTCATATTGTTGTCTAGATATAGCTCTTTGAATTTCAGCAGGCAGAGCAAAGATTCAAGTCGAGTTACGTGCGACATATAAAACAAACCTAAGTACCTTTTAGACTGCATCTATTAAGTCCCTCAGCTTTTGCTAATTGCAAATACATCTAACTTAGATATTGGAATCCAAAAAAGTACAAGTATTAAAATTTTCTTTTGTTCTGTAATAGTACCCTAATTTTGTAACATTATGAAATATTAAGTTAGGTTTTTGTTCTTTGTAGCAGTTACAAACAGTGTCATATAAATTGCAGTTCCGTCTTCTAAACAAAGGAAGGATGTCATTATGACTTTCTCTAAAAATTTCATATGCTAAGGATAAAAAATGCTGCAATCCATTCACAAACGACGTTATTCTTCCAAATAAGTGAGGACAACTGTGTCATAAAATTATGACATTATGACGTCACACCAATAGAACTCTATGGTGCATGCTCCATATTTAAAGGGCTGATTAAGCATCAAAGTCGATTTTACTCCACAATTATTTTTGCTTCATTGTACTAAAAATAGAACACAGACTATTTTGTCAAGTTAGTAAGTTTCAAAAATTTTGCCCACTTTGTCATTTCAGCGCTTAAAAATACACCAAAACTTGCATTGTATATTTTGCAAAAAACCAGACTTAGCAATGCTACCAAACTTACATAAAAGATTCAATGTGACTAAAAATTTGCAAAATAGTAGCTTTTTACTCATGCTTATCACTTATTGCCAAACAAGCACATTACTATTTGTAATTCAGCCAAACTAGCTGCTTGAAAATGTGAAAACCGGAAATTTTTGCATTTTTGTTGCAAAATTGGTGTGCCATTACAGAACACAATAAAACTACAATACTTCTATTTTTTTAAAATTCCAGTATCTATGTTAGATATATTTACATTTAACAAATTATTTTTAACGTATTTTTAACAAATACTAAAAAATGAGCAAAATCTGAGAGGGCACCTTAGGAATTCTGAAGTTGACATGGAATGGCCCTTTTAGAGAAGTCTTTGTTTGAAATCAATGGGGATCGGGTCTCAATAGGGTAGTAATGAAGGTTACATAGAATCATAATGATTTGATGGAACCAACGAAAGTGGTACCCAATGACTGTGCGTTGCTAAGAAATGAGCTTCCATGCATTTGAAAATTTTTAGAGTTCTTTGAAAATGGAAAGATGCTGTCTTAACTAAAACACAATAAAAAGCCTGGGCGTAATCTGATCATGATTAGTGATAAACTTATCAAAAATGAGGTGATGAAAAGCAATAGGATTCTTATAGCTTCGGTCAGTGCAATTGTAAACTGTAGATTCTTACTAACAATGCCTACCACCTTTCTAGGCATAGACTGCCGAAAGTTTTTGTCATCTTGTAGGGTCTTTTAAAAAATTTTCAATTTTCCCTGCAAAGCAACTAACAGCTTCCCTGGCATGCATGCTTTTTTGTAAGAAAGTGGTTTATACGAAGGAAGCACTCAGCTGCTCAAAACGTTAAGACAGTTCAGTGCTTGATTTTTGAGACCTAAGAAAGTTTACATGTATTTAAAATTCGATTTACCTGTGTACAAAATATCATGTGTTCAATGATGGCTACTCTCTAACAGTTTAACTTCTGCTATTCACTATGATTTACCATCATTTCAGGTGTACATGGAACTCTTTCGCTTTCCAATATGTGCAAATGCAAAATATCGGAAGTGAAACACTTTTGCTAAGAAAGCCTTAAGAAAGTTTTGATACTGGAATCGTGAAAATTAAATAAATTTTTCAATATTGGGCCTAAAAAACTTTCTTATGACAGAAATAAAGTGAATATCTTCATGAGGAAAATTGCTCTAGACTGCAAGGCTGAGAAAATCTCAGAGGGACTCAGTCTCTATTACTGAGATAAAGAGAGTTTTGGGACTCAGCCCCTGTCAGTAAGCATATAGCAGGCTAAATGAATCCTCAGCTTGGTCTTAACTTGAGTCTTCTTATAAGAAGGTGATTAAGATGTAAGAAGTTTACGGATCTACACTTGCAGCTATGTTTGGTTTCATTTTTTTTATCATTGAAAATAAACAGAAGTGACAGAAACGTCGTTATCAAAGATGCAAAATGGGTATTGTCAAGTGCGTGACCAATATACATTTTATACAGCATAGCCCTTTCAGTATTTAGTAAGGCACCCATGCTGTCAGGAGACTGCCAAAATAATCTTCAAGAGTATGTGAGGAGTGTACTGATCTAGAAATCAGCGAAGGTTTTATCTTGAAATTTCCATATGCTGATGCTTTAATGCAGCATAGGTTGGCACATGGTGATATTGTGCTGTACTCACAATTAAACAAAACCTGGCATTTATTTAAGATTTATGAGAATTAACTAGGAGGCGGATCCATGGCAATATTTAAGCAGCTAAAATTGACGCGATAAATCCTTTTGCTCAAACAAGAGGCAAATTTCAAAACATTAATCACATGACTATCAGCATTTATAACATCAAACTTGCATACGCGCGTTTTCCATTGTGATCATCTGTATGGAAAATGTTAAAATAAGAATTAACGATGCTTTTCAACACCATAATTCTGATAGCTTCTGATAGCAATCAACTCTTTCTGAGCTCAAATGCCAGAAGATTGAAAAGTAAATTGAAATTCCTCCCTGTTTACTTAGGCATCTACCTAGCAACATACCCCGAGGCTATTTTTGTGCCTGGATGGCAGCTGCTTTTGATACTAGGGATGAATCACTAAACATCCCTAATACATTTTCTCATTTTCCCAATGTTCAAAGGTAGAAAGTAATATCGTTGATCTGTTTATGACCCAGCAAGAAATATTTTCATCTAGAAAATCAAGATCTAAGCAAACACGAAGTAATCTCTCCAGCATGAGGTCAGTAAGAGGAAACAGGCCTATCTATTGGAAGACATAAAATTAGCAGTTGGGCGATTTCTCCATTCCTCTTCCCTTGTGCATCTTCTTCACAGCAGAACTTCACCTAGAACCAGCCGCAATCACTGCGGCAACGTAAGGATATTCGCAATATTCATTGGCTCGTGGAAGAACAAAAGAATAACATCATCTTTACATCATTTGGTGATATTAAAAGTACTCTTTTCTTACTGCCCTCTCAAGAATTGAAGATCGATGCCGCACCTTTGCAACATATGGCCTTGTTAAAGGAGTGAAATTTTTATTGAAGTTGTCAATATTTGCATATTTAATAGAACAGTAATGTTTACTTAAATCGAAAATAACGTCATCATTCTGATGTCACATTTTTTAAGGAAGTATTTTGCGGACATCCTTGTATTAGATATTTCCTAGTTTTTCCGCATTACCATAAATGCCTGAATTACACTGTATTTTTACAAGAGAATAGTTATAGAAAGTAGTGCTCCGCTGCTCAAAAAGTTAAAAAAGCTCAGTCCTGGATTGTTGAGACAGAAAGTTTTTTAGTATTTATGTAGTTAAAACTCGATTTATCTGTGTACAAAATGTCATGAATGTGATGTTGACTACTCTCTATCAGTCTGACTTCTGTTTTTTAGTAAGATTTATCTTCATTTCAAGTGTACATGGAGCTTTTTCACTTTCCGTTAATGTGCATGCGCAAAGCATATGAACTCAAGTATTTTTGCTAAGAAAGTCTTAAGAAAGTTTTGATACTGTAGCTGTGAAAAAGTTAAGAAAGTTTCAGCACTGGGCAAAAAAATGTCCTTATAAAAGATCCTGTAACTCCCCAGGAAGATTATTGTTTTTGGACATTTTCATAAAGGCTTCCTCGAGGGGAAGACTTATTCGAGAGAGAGTTTAAAATTATTCATGTTGCTGGTTATATTCCAGTTGATATCGTTCTACCAATAAACTCCTCTCCTTGAATACAAACAAAAGCCATAGAGGATGTTCTTTAAGGACGTACAGGTCTTCGATAATATAATTCATTGTGGGCGTAAGCACTATGCTGTTATCATTCATTTTTGACAAGAAAATGGGAAAATCGCTCCAGGAAGCATGAAAAAGGACAAGGAAACCAGGGGATACCTATCATAGCCAGATATTCTCACTCGTGTATAAGAATGACCAATTATTCATTAGCCTTTGCTACTGATTACATTTGTTGATTCTGGAAACTATTCATAAATTCTTGAGCAACAAAAGAGATGGATTCACCTGAATATTAGAGGAAAAGCTCAACTATTTGTTGTTGTGATGCTTCATAAAAGCAATATCAAGAATAGAACCAGGGACGCCAGAAGCTGCCCCCTGCCTTGATTATACGGGTCTGCGGGGGCAGCGGGGGGGGGGAGAACGGGGGCAGCAGGCGTCCTCGTGAAACTTTATGTCGGCTGTGTATCTGAAAAGAAAGTGTAATGAAAAGGAGATGAACATTAATATTGCCATCTTTGATCACAAAACTACAGGCAACTAAGAGTGAGAATATCTGGTTGGAAAGAGTTTTGTAAGCAACAAGCACAAGTCAATGCCAGAATTAAGAATCAAGATTATTGTGATTGAGCAAGCCAGAACTAGAACTGAAAGATGGTCTAGGAAGCTTAGCTTCAACTACCAAGGTTACTTTACACTAATACAGATAATGTGGAAAACAGGAGACATTGTTCCCCCAATAATTCACCGAGGTTGTATTTAAAAGTGTTGTACGCTGCAACAGTGATGTGCCGAGATACCTTCTGTTCGGGGGGGGGTTGACCTATTGACCAACTATTGTTACTGAAAACAAAATGGTCACAGAAAATACTTTGGCCAGCTCTCTTGCAGCATGGCTGACTTTGACCAGCTTTCTTGCAAATTTGAAAATATTGGGGGTGCAGCCCTGCGCAGAATCATATAATATCATTTCAAGATTTTTCTCTACGCAATCTAGAATCTAGAAGCACCACGTCACAGGTATCTGGTTTACAGAGATCCCGAAATGTTTGGGCGACAGCGAACTTAAACCCTTGCATCAGTCTTGGCTGGAGTTTTTATCAAATTTTAGTTTGGAACTCAGTTGGAGAGTTGAACGCTAGCACTTTAATTTTTGGACTTTGCTTGACCACTGCGAAGATAATGTGGATAGATATTCCCATGTGGACTTTATTTTCCTTGGCGAACTGGCGTGAAGTTGTTTTGCTTCTAAAGTTGGCTTAGTCTTTCTTTCCTTGCTCTACGTCTTCAAAATTTGATAAAGCCAAGCTGCGGGACAGTTTCTCTTTCTCAGAACGAAGTTCAATGATGAAAACAAGTACATTTTAATTTGCAAAAAGTCATTTCCGACGTTTTAGATGATGCTGCCTCAGATTTTTCCTTGGGAAAGCCCACCGACCCCCATTTTCATGCACAATGACTATATGATCTGCTCCCAGATCGCGTTTACTTGTCGGCAGGATAGACACAAAGAAACAACTCAAATGTGTTTCCTCTCTCGAATATGTACTCTTACCACACTACTGAGGTCTTTCACAAGCATCTACAGTACAACAACTACTTCAAATCTATTAGGAGTGTATTGTATATATTATCGGAATACTGATGCGGTATGTGTCAGCAATTCTGACCGACTTAGAGTAATCGTTACTGAGCATAAAATACAATAGAAGGGTAATGCTAGTTCTTTCTAGTATACCTAGTCTAGTCGTGTATGACGCAAAGGTAAATAATCCTTAATCCTTAAACAATAGAATGGAATGCTGCGTAATGCATAGTAACTATTACGTGGTTTCCTATGGTGAGCCTAGCTTCATGAAATTACTAAGTTTGTGCTACTGATGTGTAACCTAACTTATTTCTTAACGACCAATATCAAATACATTTGGACGCGTAAGTGCGTCTTACAATTTAATGAATGGACACTAACAATATACACATATGCTTACACTTCATGGAAACTATAATGATTCTGTTGGCTCATTTCCAGTCGAGCCCTCGACGTATCTCATGAACAACTAATATGAGACAGCCCTCTCAACCTTTCACAAGCCTTGAGAGTCCAAATACCTAATATACCAACGCGATACGAAGCACACCTCTACAGCCTTCTATAAGCACTGTGAGCCTAAATACCACATAACGAAATGTGAGACGTCCTAATACAAGATAAAAGTACTTTCGCAAGCTACTATATCTGTCGCAACCTTCCATGTTCCATTCTTCTTCATTCTAACATTTGTAAATTAGCAGTATGACAACTATGACAAGAATAGGATCACAATTTTTTATTAATTGGTGCAGATCTGTGTCAAAAAAGAGCTTCTTACTCTTATTTGAACTTCTACATTTATGCACCCATCTCCAATTGACTTCAGATGTCTTCTGACCTGCCTTAGTAGACAAAAGTTTGAACAGAGGTTAACACCAATTAGAGAAGAAGTTTGGATAAGCTATCTACATGAAGCTTGCAAAAAGTAGGCCCTGCTTCCTTCCTGAAAATTAAATCATTATTAAAAAATTATACCTGTATAGCAGAGATTTGAATCATATACACAATGGTGGCATGAGATTTTGCTAGTTCTGTAATTCTTTTCAAAATTTAGTAACATACTTCTCTAATTTATATACACTATTCCAAAAGGAAGTCCACCAATAATCTTTTCCATCTACCTGGGAACTCTACAATCACCCAACTGGAGTTCATGCCCAGGGGACAAAACCTTCCTGTACAAGTACATTGGAAGGGAAAAGTCTTACTTTGTTATATAATTCTCCAGGTTACTGATTTTGTGGAGAAGAGAGACAAAACCAAGTTGGGCAGAAATCCGTTTCACTCGGGCAAGTCTTCTGAAAGAACAATAGGAAATTCGGGCAACTTTTCTACCTGCTCTCCAGCTCTATTTGATATTTCCGGCAGAAAATATACAGCCCCCCTAAAGACGTCCTCCTGCGCCCAAGCTTCCAAGCAATAGCTTTATCATTCGAGTTTTATTGACATCGCTCAGAATGAGTGGTAAGAGTTGCATATGAGTAGTCCTTTCCTTGGACTGTTTAAAAACGTTTATCAATATCAATACTCTTAGGCTTAAAACCTGAATAATTTATGAATATTGAGGCTCGGCAAATAGTTAGGTATTCCTATTAGGAAAAAGATTTGAATATGAGCACGTGTATTTCCAGTATTCAGTATTTACTGTACATAACAGGCTCGCTATTGTAGGGATGATTAAACGGGAAATTAATAGCCATGATATATTTTTCATTCCGTGTTTGCCGTTAGTAAATATTGTATCAACAAGACTGGTCATTTTCATACTGGAAAAGAGTTATCTTTACAGGTAGCTAAAAATAGATGAACATGTCAACAAGGCTATGACAAAAATAGTTTTAGCATTAATAATAACCTTTTGCGAATGAGCCCTTACAAATGATGACGAAGCATCTGCAATCGGTTTCAGGACACTTTCGATCCTCGACCAGTCTCTAGGGAACGTGAATTAATATGAGTATAAAAATTTCATGTGCTTTCAACTTCGGGATTATCACTAAATCAATACCATACCTAACATGAAAAGCAGATGTCTATTTTTGGTGCAGTGTCATTCACTGTGCTCAGTACACACCTTTTCATAAGAATACGCGTCTTTTATAAGAAAAAAGAGTATAAGAAAATGAGGCTCAAATGGTCAAAATCTTAAGAATATCGTAAGAAAATCACAAGGCTCAGTTTCCAAAATTACGTGTTTTTATTGGACAAAAATCGATACTTCGTCGTTATTGCATTCAAAATGTGAAAGATGGAATTCAACTTCAAGTATACAATATCAATAGCAAAAGTTTAAACCATTTCAGCCAGTTTATTTCAGTAAAAGCTAAGAAAAATTTAAGAAAATCTCAGGCTCAATTTCGGGAAAATAATAGTTTTCTTATAAAGAAAACGTGTATGTGAGGCCTTCTGCGGAGGCCCCGGAGCAAAGGTTTTTGGTGAATCGAGAGGGAGAAGGACGTTAAATAACTGAAGCATTTCGTTGTTTATTTTGTTTTAATCGTGGTGTAAATGTTTGTTTGAAACATATCGGATTTGGCTCAAAAAATTGAAGGACTAGTTTGTTTGGCATCTTCGAGTTTTTGTGGATTACTTGGCCTTTGCTGTACATGCATTACAAATAACTAATCTTTCGCTGAACTTCAATATTCTTAAATTTTTTCGGCTTTGAGTCTTGGATTACTCTTAAATTATTGTTACATGTTGAAGGTGTAACTACGTCTGAAAATCAAGGAATTTCGTTCAAATCGGTTGATGTCTTACTTTATCATAAAGAAGAATTCAATTGGAGCAGAACAACATATTATATAGATAATGACAAAGCTAATCTAGTACTATAGTTCAAATACACAAAAATTCTTAAGTTTTGATAAGACTTGAGCCTTGCATTATTCTTAAATTAATCTTAAATTTCGGTTATTCTGAGAGTGAATATTCTTAAAAAAAATTTATTCTTAAAAAAAGTGTGTAGTAACTTCAAGTTAAGGGCAAATCATTCAGAAACGGGTGTACGAGAATTCCGAGACTTTCAAATTTTTCGAAGATTTTATAGATTTAATATCTCTTAGGCTTTCTGGATTTCAAAGATTTTTGGAATTTTAGAGCATTTCATAGATTTTTCCTATTTTGAAGAATTTTGGGATTTTCGAAAAGGTTTTAGAAACTACAAAGGTTTGAAAAATGAACGATTTGAAAATTTTTTGAAACGTATCAGCTGTTTTATACGTTTCAACATTTTTAGCGATGTTCTAGACTTAAGATATTCCAAGATTTTTAGACTTTTTAGAGAGTTTTCCATCTACATATACGAGATTTTTTCAATGATTTGCTCTTCAACTTCAAGTGAAATTTGTCTGCAGTTTTTTCTGAATATAAAGTAAAGCTGAAACTAGAAAGGTGCTGCTCTATCCCCTGGTTATGAAATAGGCTACAAAGTTCCTGTAGGTCAGTGGTTCTTAACTTGGGTTCGATCGAGCCCCAGAGGCTCGGTGAGTCATTTTCAGGGGTTCGGCAGTTTAAGGTTCACCACAGTCGTATTATTTACTTGGTTTTCCCTAGGTTTCCCATGGTTATTTTGTTTATCATCTACTTTTGTATAAACTGTGATATCGTGGTAGCTAATAATGGATCCCTGGATTTGGGCTCCGAAACGTCTGGACTTGTCGTATAAGTCTCATATCAAATATACTAAGTAAGTCGTATAAATATATAAGTCGTATAGGAGAGACTCATCAGGAATCGTAGGAACTATACTAATGGACCTATCAAAAGCCTATGAATGCCTGCCGCATGACCTCCTAATAGCGAAACTAGAGGCATATGGATTTAATAATGACAGCCTTCAACTCATATTTAGTTTCTTGCAAAGCCGATACCAGAGGGTAAAAATAGGTTCATATAAGAGTAGACGACAAAAAATAAAGATAGGTGTCCCCCAGGGCTCTGTACTGGGTCCATTACTCTTTAACATCTTTATAAATGACT
>WIPJ01003903.1:262560-276673 GCA_018155075.1 Cassiopea andromeda | reverse complement strand
TCATTAAAAGCGAAAATAACAAAACAAACAACTAAAGAACAGAACAGTATTAAGTAGTGCTAAAGAACGATTAATCAAACTTATTGTAACAGAATTATTTCAACACCATCGATATCATTTTTTTAAATATAATCTATGCTGCCATCTGTAAAAGTAACTTTGTATTCTTCAAGCTTTTTGTTGAAGTAGTTTATGGATCCATAAAATTCGAAAACGAAAATAAGAAACAGAATAAGAAAAACCTTAGGCTGAAAATATACGGAAAAATAAGAAACGGCAGGCTGAAACTGGAACCAAGTGTTCTTATAAAAACAAAAACGTGTAGCCAATATCACATAAATCTCATTTTGTGCACAGATAAATCGAATTTAGATACATAAACACTAAAATCTTTTTGAAGTCTCCAAAATCCAGTGTTGAATGAAATTTCCTAACTTTTTAAGCAACTGAGTACTACTTTCTTATAAAAAACATTTACTCATTTTTTATTTTATAAGAAAGTTGCCGGAGAAGCACTACCAAATACAAAGAGGAATATAAGCTTACATATAAATTTACAAACGTGAAACAGCAGCAATGGGAAAAAAATTAATTTGTCATTGAGTAAGACAAAATTCCCGGACTCTAAAAATATCCCATGCCAAAATCTTTATATTTTCCTTGCGTCGAAGAGGTTTTTGAATACCTTTAGTTATGATGAGAACAACGGCTTCAACTTTGAAAGCGTCATTCAACTCACTATCAATTTCACAAACTCTTGAGTTTTCCCACTGAGTGAGATCAGCGGATGTGAACACAGTGTTTTAATAAGATGGACTTCCGGCCTGAAATAGTCTCACTGGAAATTTCTATCTCACTCAGTGAGATTATCATATTCTCACTGGTGTGAACCAGGCTTAAGTTTCTGAATTTCTCACGCATTACTTTTGATGAAAATATGGTTTAGCATTCATACAAGAGGGAATAAAATTAATTTCAATGAAATTTCAAAAGAATTTCCTGACCCCATTTGTCGTAAGGCCACCCGTCACTTGGTAAATATGCAACTTCTAAGCTCTGGGATCAAATGACTGTCAGTGGTGTGGAAACTAGCTATCTCTTGCTGCATTGGAAGATAAATTGTTTGGCAGTTATTACCTTATGTTCAGATTGTCTTCTCTTATATTTCTACACAATTTAGTTCTCTTTTGAATATCTGCTTTGGATCGTGAATATACTTGTTAAGACGTGCTACTTCACAGTTACCGTACTTGAAAGGCTGAAACAATTCTAAGCGTATTATGTTAGAACCTTTAGAGGAAAGTGTCTAGAGAGCCAGCCCCCACTTTGTAAAAATGAACGTTATTAAAAATTTAAGATTCAGAATCGCTGAAATTTACATCAATTAATGAAAACACAAAGCTCAAGCTTAATGAAGACTAGGAATTCTTTTTGTATTCGAGTCATAGCACTGTTTGTAGATTAACGTTTGTACTATCTATGCAATATTTATTATTCTGTTCTAGCTTTGTTTTGCTTTATGAAGAAGAAAGATATCAACTAAGATTTCAATATATCCATACGATTTTAAGACGAAAGTACACTTTTGGTACTTAAGACTAATATCAGACAAATTTAAGAAGGTTGAGCTCAGAGAAAGGCTGGGTATTCTTATGAAAAAGTATACAGAATATTTTGTCAACAGCAGGCCGTTAGTGAATTTGCTGGTCAAAGTACATCACGTAAGAATGGAAGAATATGATGCAAAGCACAACTCTGTGCTTTATAGTGAATTAGAATATAGTTCTGTTGGGAAGTGATCTGGGTGCTAGTCTTGGTCCCAGATTCTATAGCATTACACCCGTTTTATAATACATGTATGACACACGTGTAGTCAACGGGGAATTCGAGTATTGCTAGAGTAAGGTGCTATGATATGAATACTGGCCTTGACGCTTTAAAAGACTTTATTGCTCTACTTTTTCATGCTTTGAAAGTGCTGAATGGTAATGAAATTGTCTAGCCCTATTTGAGATTAAAGTGGAGTAGAGGCTTAAGAGTATAGCTAAGCTCACAGCCCTAGCAACTATCAAGTAAGATAAAAAATTGATGAGGTATGAAAAAGATCTTCTGATAATTCAAGATTCAAAATTATGCAAATCACAGAAAGACACAGCATTAGCAAAACACAATAATTGAACAAATGCAAGGCCAATTTGCAATTGAAAGAAGCGTCTTTATTAGCTTGTTACGACTTCAAAAGCTACATACAACACTACGTCATAGAACCCTAAGTTGCTTGTTATGGCATGCAATCGAGATTCCTCTACAATCGCTTCTATTTCAATGCTGAATCTGAAGAAAACCTAAGCCAATAAGTTGGGTTGCAAAAAAGCAGCTTCTTACATCGTATAAAAACATCTGTTTTACAACAATAGTAAATAGAAGCTGAGAAAACAAAAGAATACAAGGCACTATATGTGAGTTCATGCTGATGGATAATAGACATATGTAATTCAATCTGTCTAATACATTACAAATACATATTTTTTTTATAGGACACAAACTTTCTGGCTTCAGCCTTGATTTTTCTCAACATTTTGCCTAATCCAGCCTTAAATGCTTCTTACATTTAAAGACCTCAAATGACAATAACAACCCAGATTTATGGAGCTTTGATGCAAGAAAAAGGATGCTCAGGTTTTGTGAGGCATATAATGAGAAGCAATTATATTTTCTTGCTACAAGAGTTTACTAGTAAAAACAGTTTTTGCAAGTTGATATTTGAAACTCAGCCTGCCTGTTTTTCGTAAATGTTTCTTAATATTTTTTATATGCAAATATTTAAAATATAAACAACAATATCATAGGACTGTACGAACACAAAAACGCTTTATGATACAACAAGGACGATATAATGAAGGGCCTAATATTTGCCTAATTTCAGCCTCATATTTTTTTATAGATATGCTTCTTATAAAAAAGAAAAAAATGTGCAGCTGAAATAAGGAGTTTACAGTGTGAAGATAAGCTAAAGTTTGCTCACCTTCATGAGTAAAGAAAGAAATCCCTTAAACTCGTAAAGGCTGTAAAATTTCTACCAGAAACAGCGAACAGAATTACGAAGCAGCCAGATAATTCGCAGCTGTTCTCTCAAAAACAATTGCCCGAATGTAATGGATTTCAGTTCAACTTAGAGAAAGGGATGGAGCCAACTACAACACCTCTATTACTTCTATGCTTCACCTCTAAAGTTTTTTCTAGTCATCAGCTCATTAAAAGTAGTTTTGAGCAAGGCTACTTGCACACTGTCTGATTGGTTGATAAAGGATCAACATTTACGGTCTAATAAAGGCATGCAATTTACCTGAGCTTGTCTCAATTATGATTAGAAATGGCTTTAAAGCTGTCTTCAAGCAGTAGACAAAACCACTTATCAGTAAATTGCTGAATTCAAAAGCTGCAGCCAAGAGTATTAATGCTTGGACACCACTCAGCAGATCTGATTGAAAAGGAAGATTGTAGAGATCATGATTTAATCAGAGCTGCTCACTTCTAAATATGTTAAAACCCACATCACACAATAGCAACGCAGAATTGCTCTAGTGAACAAATTCTAGCTAGAACAACGAGACACCTCAAATGTCTCACTGTATCTCTTGTGTAAATACACAAGAGATGCAGTAGGACACTTAAGATGTCTCGCTGTTGTAGCTAGAATATTTAATGATATAGTGATTGCATTATTAAGAGAGCATGTATTTATCCCTCCATTGTCCAAAGTACGAGTTATATCTTTCTAGTTAGGACCAATGTTACTCCCTCGGCCCAAAAGAGCTGCCTGTTTCCTAGTAATGGCGGAGCTGTTGCATCAACTCTAATTTGATGCTTCAATTTTAAATAAATTACCGAAGGATTTTAGTGTTAGCTGTGAATGCACTAAGAACATAAGAACACAAGCGACTTTTGAACATCAATAGGTCAAAGTCAGTGCTAGCTTTCTCTATTAAGGCAAGATTTGGTAAAGCATGATTGACTACCCCTTAAGGTGCAGGACTCTTCAAGTCTCTGACTTGCTCGGATCCTCGAGGTAGTACTTGTTTACTTGTCTATATATTTACTACTATCTTGTATGAATAGCCTTTTTACCATTGCTGTAAAATCAGCACATATTTTCTCATTTGTTTATGGTTGAAGATGGCATATGTAAATATACTACATTGAAAAACATATCGAGCATAGATACCTCGTTGAGCCTCTGTTAGGTAGCAAATTTGCTTGGGATTCGTCACTACGCAGTCATCCCAAATACTTTCAATTGTACTGCTTCCGTTAATAGTCCTCTTCCTCCAATTATTTGTCGCTATTGCAATTACTAAAATAAGCAGTCCTGTAATCGAGAAGCACTTGGAAGAAATTCCGTTAATGTTAACTTGCATTTTTAAAGCGTAAGCAGATATTCAACTGATATTAATCCAATGGTTAAAAGTAACCCATCGAGAGTTTCATCAATTAGACTACCTGTTGAATTTGAATGAGCAGGTGATGCCATGAAACTTTTAGCAAACTTAGCAGCAACTATAGTTCTTACCAAAACACCTTTTGTTTCTTAAAAAGGGACTCTTATGATGTCTTTATGAAGGCCAAAATATGTTTCGTCGCCATTATTTAAAGCACCTGCACGAATGAAGCAAATCATTGTAGCTTAGACAGCCATGTAGGAACCATCAATGAATCCACCTTCAGTCCACGGCTGATAGATTAATTTCTAATGCCTAAGGCAGATTCTTGTAAAAACGACGAGAAACCTAGAATCCTAATTGACAATATGAGGAGAGCGCATAACATTTTAGAAATACATCGGGCAATAAACCACCTAGGAAAAAGAGGATGAGTTCCGGATTTTTCCAATGAAAAACTCAAAGATGCCGGAATGATTTAATTTTGAAGAGCAAAGGCCAGGGAATAGATATAAATACACGTCTTTTTTATAAGAAAATCATTATTTTGCTTGAGCCTCAATTTTCTTAACTTTTCCCGAAATTGAGCCTGAGATTTTCTTAAATTTTCTAAGCTTTTACTCAAATAAACTGGTTAGAGTGGTTTACACTTTCATTAATAATATTGTATACTTGAATTTGAATTCTGTCTTTAACATTTTGAATGCAATAACAGTGAAATACCAATTTTTGACCTATAAAAACACTTAAGTTTGGAAATTGACCCTCGTGATTTTCTTACAATTTTTTTTAAAGATTTTGACGAGTTGAGCCTCATTTTCTTATAAACTTTTTCTTATAAAAAAAACGCGTATTCGATTTATTTGCTCAGTTAGTTTCATTTTGATTTGCTTTTTAGAGGCCATCAAAAATAACTAAAACAAGAGGAAATTATCTCCAATAGGCAATCCAAAATCCAAGCCCAGAATTTTCCTTCAAGATTAAATAGTCCCTGTTTCCTAAAGCAAATTTGTAATTTCGTGACGAAAAAGTTTGTTTTTGTAATTCTTCCTGTAAGCATTTTGCTGTAAGAGTACGTAAAAGAACTTGCCCCCTTATTTATCCTTTACCCATCAGAGGACTCAAAATAGGATCAGAAAACAAATTTTTCTTTCTGCAAACAACGGTAAGGAGCAGTGGTGTAAAAGCAAATTGATAGCTAGAGGGGCGCTTTTCCTATGATTATTTTTATAAGAAACTTAGTCCATTTAGTTATATAAGAAACTCAAAAAGTGGTCCGGCAAGAAAGCGTTCTTAATGCTCTAAATCTACTAAACTAATCGTTTCTTACAAGCAGGGTCCTCCCATTTTGGTTACGGTGTGTGAAGTAGAATTTACCCGGTTAGTAAGCTGTTCTATTGTCACTAAGCATTATGCATTCAAATGTCTTTAAGTAATGCTCTTTGGATATTTACATGCTGTAGGGACAGGAGGGTAAGCATGGCTGTCGGAAATTTTCAATGTGTTAGGCATTCTCTAGTATCTGTTATAGGGCCCATTATGGTTGGGCTCGGAGAAAAATTTTCATAATACTCAGAATGCTGTAAAACGCAGTTGTGAGGTTCGTTATTGCAAATGCAGTACTTCGTAAGATAACAATTTTGCTAATTCTTTGTAAACAAAATTCACAGAAGGTGTGTTGCACATGTCTTCGAATCCAGAGTCTACAATATGTTCCACCATGGTTGGGCCCGAAAAAAAAATTTCAAAGTAAAGCTTCTCAGTTGGTACGAAGACGATATTTTTGAGATTGATTTTTGCAAATACAGTATTTCATAAGAGAACAATTTTACTAATCTTTTAAGCAGAATTTAATGAAAACGTATTAGACATTCTTTTGTATCTAGAGCCTACTATAGGGCCCACCATGGTTGGGCCCACAGAAAAAATTCAAAGTAGAAGTTCTCAGATAGCTGGAAAAAGCTATTTTGAGATTGGTTTTTGCAAATACAGTAAATATTTCCTTTAACTATACGTTCTTTCCACTGTTGTAAAAGCATTAGGTAGCCTTCAACTCTTCAAAAATTACTTGATTTTGAAGGTGCAATGACCCAATTTTACCTCAATTTACTCAAGTTCCGAAAGGTGGCAGAGTGTTACACCCCACACTCCCCGGTTGCTTTGTCCCTGCTCGCATATTTTAAGTGAAGCATTTTGTCTTCAAAAAAATCTCCTCCACAATCGCCTGGGATGCGTCCCCTCGTTTACACCACTGCTTAGGAGTAAGTATGAAGGTGCACGTACCCTTGAAATTATTCACTGCAGACCTCTTATAAAGGTCTTCTCTACATAACTTTACAGATTTTTATTTTCTCGTATCTCTATATGCTGAGGCATCCATCATTTGATGCAAACTTTTCTCTCATATAATGTTCTATGGCCACAAAGTCTTTTTCCCACTTCTAAGTCTCTGGGCTAAGTGTGGATCCAGAATCCCTCTTCCCTTTGAAAGAGGCTCAGTTAGTAAAGAAGGAAGTACAGTTTCAGAAGCTTAATGACAGTAAATACAATTTTTTTAGCAGAGTCCTAAACAGACTTGATTTTCTCCACATCTGGAACTGTATTCCCTGCCCCTCTCTGCGTATACCCATGCCAAGGACTACAGTCGATCAAGTGCTGAGAGTTTGGGAGCTAAATTAGTGTTATATGAGTCGCTAGTAGCATCCAGTAACTATTCAAAACAAAGAGTAGAGAGGCACTCATTTTCATTGATTAGATTTGTAGCTAATGGTTCAAGCTGCTTACTGCATGTTTTTGCTGTTTGGGAAGTGGTCATTATGTACTTCAAAGTCAGTCAAATTACAGATTTCGTACAAAATCCTTGAAAAAATGTCCAAAATTTTTCCAAATTCAAATAACTAAATTTTCAAAACCATGAAACTCATTTTTACTTGCATTTTTTGAAATCCCATAACATTAGAAAAATTCTATTTTTGACGATATATTTTATTATTTTTGGTGGATTATGATTTGTATTACAGGTACCAAAATGAACAAACATGACATATACGGTTTTTAATAAGACACTAAGCTAAATCCATTTAGGATGTTTGTAGAATCTTTCCAAAGAAAAATCCAAGGATTTCCATAGCCTTTTTGAAAATCCTCTCTTTTCCAAAACTTTCCAGGTCCTGAAAATGGCATTTTCCGTAACTTTCCAAAACTTTCCGAAACCCGTACGAATCATGCTAATTAGCTATTTCAAGGCATTAGAATCGGGAGGAAAGTAGTAGAGATGAAGAAGCAACAGCTTTTTAGCTATTTATCATCGGAGAATTTTCTTCTCTATATTTGTGTTCCTTTACACTTCAAATATCTCCTCCAACTTGCTAAAACGATTTGCTTTATACAGCGTTTCCGACATTAATGCAGATACGTACCGCCTCCATGTCCTCTGCCATGTTGGTAATTAATAACCATGGTTTGTGCGTGTGTGTAATCACACCATGTGTGGTAAATTCCGTAATGGTAGACATGGAGGGCAGTACGTATCTGCACTAGCGCCGCGTTTCCTCCATGATAACGTAATTTTGAATGAAATTACAGCTTCAACACCCACCAGGTGTAGCTATACATTTTTTATAAGAAAACCATCGTTTTGCCTGATAATCAATTTTCTTAACTCTTCCCAAAATTGAACCTGATACTTCCTCAAAATTCTCTTAACTTTTACTGAAATAAACTGTCCAAAATGGGTTACACTTTCTGTGTTTTTCGTGTATACTCGAATCTGAATTCTATTTCTATCATTTTGAATGTAATAATAAAATAATTTCGATTTTTGGCCAATGAAAACAGTTAATTCTAGAAATTGAGCCTTATGATTTTCTAAACATTTTCTTAAGATATTGGCCATTTGAGCGTCATCTTCCTATAAGGTTTTTCTTATTAAAAAGTGTATTGTAAATATTGTCATAAACGTTTCTAACCAAACGAATCTATTACTTTTATTACACACAGCCTAACTAGTGTATATCATCTTTGCCTCAGTTTACTTAACTATCATGATTAGCAAATACTATATATATATATATATTGTTTAATATATTATTTTATTCTATATGGCATATATGCACAGTTTATGCAAATTGCACTTTTGTTGGTACGTAGGCAGTGGCGTAGAAATAAAGACTTGACATACCATAATACAAGAAATCTGCTAGCATAACCTTTTACTAGGGTAAGCCATTTACATATAGTGTAAAGAAATCTCCTCTAAAGTCCACTTCTTTACACTATATGTATATGCATTTAAAACTAAGTTTTAATGTCACTATAATCCGTGGTATTTGTTTGTTCCTTAGTTTCAGCCATCTCTTGGACGCGACCGAGCATATCTTCAGAGCTCTGTGCATGTACTAGAACTTTACATGGCAAAAGCGTGCCTGCTCGTACTTTGGGTGGATTTAGCTCAATTTCAGAACCTTTGTTTGCAATAGCCTGTGAGTGCACTGCACTTTTCTTATCTCCAGTGACACTTACAGATACTTTAGGGAATAAATTTTCATCACGAGAGGTATTCTTACTAATAGCAATCATCTTCACATTTGTCACTCGAATATTTCTTTTTCCAAAACATAAATGATTCCCATGAGTGCTAAAAAAGTACAAAATTGGATCCAACACCATATCTAGAATAATAGCAAAGCTTGTGCCCACAATAAGAGTTGATTGCCTTGTGTTACAGGCGACTGTTATAACTGGCAACGTCGTGGAATGCCGTAATTGGGCAATGATAGCTGGTATGCTACACACAATGAAACTAGTAACGACGCAGAAGGCTAATACTGCTGGCTTTCTTTCTTGAGTGATTCGAGGTGCTTTTGCTGATATTCCACCTACTGAGAGGTGCTGTTTGGGCAAAGAGCGTACAGTCATTGCGTTCTTTGACATGCCAAATGGTATTGCCATATTCAGACAGCTTAGGGCAACAACTATCGAAACGTTTCCGTATATCGCGAAACGACTCTCCTGGTCTGAGTAACTTGTACCTTTGCGCATGCCAATCACAACAGTGTAAATTAAGGGCAGTAACCAGAGGCAAGCCACAATTTTGTATTTACTGAAGTGAGAATACACAGTTCTAAATTTGATTGGCCTCCAAACAGCCATTACTCTTTCAGTGGCAATCCATGTCAGTGAAAGGAAGCGAACCCATCTTGTGAATTTAAAAAATGAACGTGTGAGCACCAAGAAATACTTATCACTGTCACCACCATTGAATGAAACTCTAATCAGCACACTCATTACAAACAGGATATCAATGATGCCAAGGTTAATGAGCAATATTCGAAACCCTCTTTCAACTCGTCTTCGCATCCCTGCAAACCATATCATTGCTACATTTAAAACAATTGCAGTAATTGATAATAAAATTGTCAGTATTTTGCAAGCAGAAGGCTGGCTGTCCATATTGAACAATGTATTTGCAAAACTATTGTGGATCAATATGATCGGTGGATCGCTTCAGGCGATGATCTCTTCAGCTGATGGATCACGTAATCTCGATTCATGCAATGCCCTGCTTGTAGAAATCGAGATAAAAGGGAAGTATAGTACAGCAAGTATATCTATGCAACTAATTTGCATCTGTGTGAATGGCGACCTGCTTCTTCTTCTGTCATAGAAACTACTCTTCTAGATCTGAGCATGCGCTTTACGCCTACATGTGGCAATAGAAGTGTGACTTTGTTCATCTGCATAAAAATCTATGTCGCTCCCTGATATCTGCTAAACACAAGTAGTTGTATAGAATTCAGCAAAGCCTACAATGTTTTTGCGTAAAACAAGGCCAAGGTAAATGCCGTTCATTCTAAAACGTGAAGCTCAATGCATGCAATAATCGTCTTAGATGTTGTAGCAAAAATTCAAAAGATAACTTTTGAAATAAGTTTAGGCCAATGGACATTATCCGCAAGTTTATTTAGAACAGATGTCTTGAGTGAAAGGTGATGCGATAAGTGTTGCGATATAGCACCATATTGAATGGCTACCAATGCTAGTAGCTAGTAGTAAAATTGTGCAAAATGCAAGAAAATCCTGTAATTTATGAAAATCCGAAAAATATTGCAGCAAATGTTCCGACTTTCAAAACGTAGGCGAACAGGTTGAGTGTTGAAAGTTATGAACTATTAACAACATCTTTAAAAGCTGTCACTTTTATAATCTTTATGCAGACTAAAAACCAATATAAATTTCATAGTTTGTGACATGAGAAAACACATGGGTATCCACGAGGGGATCCAAAATTAAAAGGTAGCATCACGGCCAACAATCTCACATACAACATCTACAAGCGTTGTTTTTTATAAGAAACAAACTTTCTACATTCAGCTTGGATTTTTCTTAATACTTTGTCAAATCCTGCCCTTAACTGTTTCTTAATTGCTTCTTAAATTTTAAAGACTTCCAATGATAATAACAGCTCAGATTAGGCAACTATGATACAAGACAAAGGATTTTCAGGTTTATTAAGGCACGTAATGAATGTTGTTTATATTTTCTTTCTTGTTTAATCAAGAATTGTTTTGTAAAAACAGTTTTTCAATCTAACATTTGAAACTTAACCTGCACATGCTTCTTAAATGCTTCTAAACTTTGCCTAATTTCAGCCTCATGTTTCTTATAGAGATGGTTTTATAGGGAAAATAACGTGTGATAGTCATGGGAAAGGCACAAGGACCAATTACATTTGGTTCATAGCTTTGCTTCATACTTCTATCCCTTAGAAACATTAAAAATGAGTCAGTAGAGCAAATAACATACTTTTATTTCAATGAATTCTATAGAAGCCTACAAAAATAAAGTTCTTATGTAATAATTAAGACACGAAATTTCGCATCACAGACACAATGGAAAAATAACAAAAATTGAAAAGTTAGTATCAGACTCTGCAAATTGCAAACTATTGAGTATTTCTGGAAAAAATTTTGCGGAAAAAATTACTTTTCTTGAATATTCTGTCAAGAATGCTGATTGCAAGTAAAATTAATGACAGGTTGTCCTGCACTTTCAATAGTAATAACGTAACATTTCTTTACCAATTCTTTAACAAATGTTGACATAAAATGCTTGAGCATGTGGGAACATAACAAATTCTGACCCGAATTTGTTGGCCAACATGGTGGCCAGATTGGGAAACAGTAGCAAAACATGAACGGAAATTTTCAATATGGCAAAAAGTGTTGCCAAGTTTGGACAAAGCATAACATTTCTTTAGCTATCTCGACTTTTGGCTGCAAAAATTAAATTTCTGGTAATCCACGTTCCTTTTATATAAGAAACAAACTCTCTGGCTTCAGCTTGCGTCCTTCTTAACAATTCTTCAAATCTAGCCTTAAATGTTTCTCAAATTTAAAGACCCCAATGAAAATAACAACCCAGATTTAGGCGGTTATGATGCAAGAAAAAGGATGCTCAAGTTTTGCGGGGGCATGTAATGAGCGTTCATTCTATATTCTTTCTAGTTTGATAAAAAATTCACTTGTAAAACAGTTTTTGCGAGTCATTCTCTAATACTCAGCCTGCCGATGTTTCTTAAATGTTTCTTAATTTTGCCTAATTTCAGCCTCATGTTTCTTATAAAAAAAGAATGTGTGCCATATTAACATGAAACTCGGACACAAAATTCTTATTAAACGAGTAATAATTTGTTAATGCTACGTTGGATCAGCTTCTGCATGTACTACTGCTAATTGTTTCTCGGCGTACAAACTCTTCATGTAATTGACTTTGTCTGACACCTAGGAGAAGCATACAGATCACATTAGATGTTCTAACAAAGAAATCAATTGTATGAAACGTATTGCATGAGAATCTGTACATATTTTTCGACACGCAGGAGAGAAGAAAAGAACGAATTCATCATTATTCTGGGCTATAATGACGTGCCATGAAAAAACTTTTAACGGCTTTAAATAATCTGGAAACATGGAGATTGGGCAACAGCAAAGTGTAAATAATGAAGGATGTAAAATGAAAGCAAAAGAAACCCAATCAACTTAAAAAAGGAGCTGTTGCTCAAAAACGGTGTTGCTAATCCTCTATTGAAACGCAGTATCTTCAACGATATTATGTTATTCGAATGTGATAGTGGGATTCATTTCCCAAGGAGCCGGCAGCGGAACCTCAAAATGCTTTAGACTTTCCTCACACGTTAAAACAGCACAAGGATTAAAAGAGCTGAAAAGATAGTAGAAAAAAGAAACTGATGACTTTGCATGAAATTGAGAAGTTATGAGAAGGTATTGCCATAGCATTTGGACTAGGTACAATGCCAAATCGAAAAGCGCACGTTTTGCTATCATTGGTTGAAATAACACATTGATTTTCAGAGTTGTTGCTAGATACTGCAACGTTGACGAACTTCTCAGATCTTACTCACAAACATCTGTAGACAGCATGGCCATTCTGCTGTGTATCAGAGAAAATTTATCGCATTTTTTAGCCTGATGTGGAAACATGAGCTTCAGTAACCAAAGCTTTCCCACAACCAACCAAAGTAAAGGCATATCAATACTTATTTTGGGAGTGTCTTTAGAACATTATAGAAAAAATCACATTGTCGCTACAGTTCTGTTCATGGTTGCCTGTTGGTTGCAGGAGCGATGTGCTTGATCACAGCTCTTGTGGTATCGTCATGTAAATCATCTTGTATTGTGTACTGCAGTATTGCTAGTTCAGCAATTCATGCTATAGAACTTAACGTTTGCATTGGCTCTACTACGTTGTTCCAAACACTTTACTTTCACTTCATCAGTAATTGCAAAGGAGTGGCTATTGAAAGCAAGCCTATCTTGTGAGTTCAAAACGCATTGAACAACTAGAGCTTGGCAGTTTGCTTTTAATAGCCATTCCTTTGCAATTAGGCAATAAAAAGAAAACAACTTAGCATTCAAACAAACAGGATGCATTCCAAAATACAGTTTCATACCGAATCAGTAGGCTGTGTCTTATGAGGAAAAAAGAATTTTCGAACAAATTGCAATACCTTATTAGCAATCAGCGAGGAATCGCATCGAACAAGTGGCCTTTTATCAGGGTTTCTACTGGGTAAATAATCACCATTACTTTCTCTCCGCATTATTAATTCAATGAATGCTCTACCACCTAAAATAACAATTGAGAGATAGTCTATGGTGGGCAAGATGAAATCACACAGAAATAGGATCAAACTGAAAGCAAAAATGAAAGAAACCGAAGGTGCTCAGAATAGATAAAAGAATTCATTGTATAAGTTCTAGGCACCAGAAAAACAACATCTACTAGCATAGAGAGGCGAGATGAGGGGGAGATAATGGAAGGAGAAATTGCTTTGATACGAAGTGTACTATTGACAGTTAAATCACTAAATGTTTAGGTAAAGAAAGCGCTCTAAGGGTCTGAAATAGACTTACCTGGAACAGGAGCAGAACTATCAACAACAACTTTTGCAATATATAATTCTGAATACTCTAAACAAAGCACAACTGATTCTGCAGATGGTGGTCCTTTGGCTCTTACAAAGTAAACTGCATCAGTGGTAATGATTGACCTTAATCGGTCATCTCTATCACTTCTGACCAATTCCGACGCTACAAATCTGAAGAATTAGATGCTAGAAATCAGTTGACTACACTCGCCATGGCATCATCGAA